>PVIC010034103.1:0-19747 GCA_004025085.1 Thryonomys swinderianus
CAAAAAAAAAAAAAAAAAAAAAAAAAAAAAAAAAAGATTATTATTTCGGATTGAAGATTTAGCTCAGTGGTTCCGGCGCCTGCCTCACAAGTGCAAGGTCCTGAGTTCTATCCTGGTAACCACATACAATGCTAGGCGTGGTGACTCATGCCCACAAGCAATCAATACCACATACCACAGTGCCTGGTGTGGTGGCTCACACCTGTAATCTCAGCACTCGGGAGGCAGAGACAGGAGGATTGCTGAGTTCGAGGCTTGCCTGGGCTACATAGTGAGCTCAGGGCCAGCCTGAACTACAAAGAAAGACCCTGCCTCAAAAAAAAAAAAAAAAGATTATTATTTCACATGTGGATTTTGGAGAGACAGAAACATTCAGTCTATAACAACTCCCCATCTTCCAAAGTCTAACTATATTCTATCCACTCCAGGAATACATCCTAGTATTTCTGTAGGAGCAGGGCTAGACTTTGGTGGTAATGATAAAAAAAAAAAAAGAAATGCAATTTAAATTAGCTTGAGAAAAACAAGTAAACACTTGATATTCATGGAAATGTGGAGTCTAAAGTCCATCAGATGGATCCAGGGGAGCAAACTATGGGCTGAGGCTTTGTGTGTGTGTATCTTTGTCCTCATCTTGTTCCTTTGCTTCTTGTGAATCTGCAGCCTTGTTCATGGGGGGTAAAAAAAAAATATGGTTCCTTGTTGCACCTAGTCTGATTCCTATAACTTGAAAATCAAAAAGAAAAGGCAGCATGTCTTCTCTAGCTTTTCTTTACTAAGGATCAAATAAGATTGAATGGTCCTGATTAGACCATTTAATCATCTTGGACCAATCATTTCATCCACATAGGCTCTGTTCTGATTGGCCAGAGGGATATTCATCTTGAACCAATCCACTACATTCAAGCAGATAAATATTTCTCTGATTGGCCAGAAAGATCACCTGCCTAAATTTTGGTAGGAAGATCAGGGTTGTGACTAATAACCTTATCTTTACCACATGGCCTGGGAAGGTGTAATTTTCTAAAGAATAAACAGGATGATGGAAATAAGCAAGAAAGATGGGATAAATAAGAAATGCCCACCCAGCCTTCACTTCACCATGCTATATACTTCTACTGTTTACTTCTCTCTATTCAGATAACCATCATTATACACTAACCTGTATAGGTTGAACTGACAGGTTTCTCACAATTCACAAAAATAGATGTGTCCCCCTTAGCTTGTAAGGACAAGGTGGCCCCCTTGGCCAGCTCAGCTTCTCCTCAACCCCTCCTGGATGCGACCTCTGGGATTGGTCAACACTGTGTCCATCCCACTGGCCCCATGGTTCACTCCTGGCCTTGCCAAGAGGCTCCTCTCTTCTCTCTCCCTTCTATAGCAGGCTCAATGCTGGAGGACAGTTGGGAACACACAACACCACAGTCTCTCCTTTTGCATCTCCAGCTCTTGCCTGAGCTTTAATGGCAAACAGAGATGTGCCTTGTCCACACACTAGGAGAACCGTGAGCTGTGTCCCTAGTCTTGGCAGTTAATATTTATTGGTGAAGAAAAATGAATTTAGAAAATACTCTCTGAGATAAGCATTTGGCTTACTAGACTATTGGTCTGGTGCATAATCCTATTTTGTGTGTCAATAACTAGATATTGTCTCAATCTTTCATTCTGAATCTCTTTTGAAACAAAATCTAATCTTCCTCTAAGCAGACAGTTCCCTAGGATGGATCAAGAAGGTCATTCTTCAAGGAGGGAAAGACAAAGCATGTTGCAAAATGAAAACCCCAAGTGAGCTACTTATTCCCTTGGCCAGGTTGCCTGCCCCCATGGGGTGCCCCACAGTACCCAGAACTATCTCCCTTGCCAAGCTCTTATACGAGAAGTGTTCCCTGGCTAGACAGAACTGTGTTCCACAGACAAGACTCAAATCCTGCATTTCATTAGGGTCTCATATGCCACTAACTCCATCAGTTAATTCCTAGTGGACACTATAGGTGCAAAGATGGATGCAGGTGGAAGGTAGGCTCTTTGCTGAGACACTAACCACCTTACACTGAATGAACTCCCAGGGAATAGAGGATGTAAAATCCCCCTGGGCTCTTCTCTCCTTCTCCCGCTGCCCTTGATGTTCGGGAAGCCTCTCGAACTGTTCTGTAGATCTCCCACGCTCCATTTCCTTCACTCCTCCCCACTGATATTGAGCATGCAAAGACCTCTGTTTCTTAGAATGTGCTTAATGTGTCACGGCTTGACCTGATCTATAAATATTGGTCCCCGTAGTGCCAGCCCCCTGATGCATGATGGGGAGGCCACCCTGGAAATACAGTTCAGTTGAGCACCTGATTTATTTCTTGGGTTACAGATGAGTGAGAATTCTTAATAGAAGTCACTCCTTTAGTGACCCAGGAAATGTGGAGGGGACAGGAGCTCACTAAATCCTTTCCTCTTTGACTTTGTGTGTGTGTGTGTGTGTGTGTTGTGTGTGTGTGTGTGGCTATAACTAGTCTGCACATTATGGTTTCTTCTCAAAGACGTACCTAAGGATTGGTTGTGCTTTTGGACAACTTATATTTGCCGAGTATAAATTGTAAACCCATCGTTGCTAAAATAAGCGGAGGAGTCTTCAGTAATTTTAGGACAGCAAATGGGTGATTGTAAAGTAGTGTGGAAAGCTGTTGTTTTTGAGGACAAAGGAAGGATGAAATTTTGCCAAAGGACTTTGCCAGAGATGACTCAACATTGAGCCATTCAGTATTGGAAAACATTCTTGGCATAGAGGAATAGAAGGAACTGCAAACTTGCAGTATCAAATCTAATTCTAGGCCTTGAGGTACCACTGACTCTCTGTGTAATCTTACAAAAGTTACCTTCTAACTCTGGATTTTATTCCAGCATCAGCAAAATACAGCTTTAGTCTTCATTCTGGAGCTCTTCACCATTCCTTGCAGGGGCAAGAGGATATGGTTTTGTGGTCCAGCTGAGATTTCTTTCCTCAATACTATTGCAGATTTTCACGGTCTTCAAGTAGGCTTGTCACCATGGAGATCATTCAGCTGAGTATCACTGCCCACCTGTGCACACAGGAAATGGCTATGGACTTGCTCTGGAATGGAAGGTAGGGGAGGATAGGCTCTCCTTGGATACTTGCCTAGAGATGGGATTGGGTAGAGAAGTGAGGAATCCTAGCCCACCTAAGAGAAGAAGGGACAGGATTTTGTAATAAATCTCTGGTTCATGAGCTCTGTGAACTTGCCCAATCTTCTCTGAACAAAGGGAACTCCTTCCAGAGCCCCTTTCTTCATGTCTGCTCCCATACCATGCCATGATGGTATCAGGCTGCGCCTCCCTCATGGAAACACCATGAAGACTTTGGCCTCTCCAGGGCTTAGCAAACAGCAGGGAGTTCTGAAAGCGACTCAGATATCAATTTGGACAGCAAGAATCACAGCACAGCCTTCAGGGACTGACATGGATGAGGACAGCAGGGATGTACTGAGCACAGACTCCTTTTCCCACCATATGCTTTCCCTGAAGGGCTCTGGGCCTGACTGCATGACAGCTATTCTTCCAGAATTCCTGTGGCCTGTCACAGCCAGAGTTGGGAGACCAGAGTGGATTTCAGGATGACAACTCTGCCATGCACTGTGAACAACGGTATACCGAGCACCCACAAATATGAGCCACTGAATCAGGCCCATTGGACATGTGATAAATAGTGGTTATTTTTCATTCTTTGTGCTGCCAATACCCAGATCATCTCCCAAGGATGAATCTTAATGGGAAGCAAGGCCTTGCCTTCCACCTTGGAAAGCACATGGAACAACTGCTTCCTCCCTAGGAATCCTGAGAACTTTAGTGTATGGACTCATGATCCAAGCCCTGTCAGCCAAACACATTCCTGCCTGGGCTCAGAATCATGAGCGAATAATCAATGACAAAGAGACCATTTGAGTGGATTCTCAGCAGCATGGCAACAGTGGACATGGAGAGTACCTCCCCCATCTCCTCTTCTGGAAAGTTCATTGTGCAGCCTCTGTGGCCTGCAGTGACCTCGGGATCCTCCCCATTTTCCTAAGCTCATTCTTTAGATTCTTGTTCATTCTGCAAGCCCTTTCTGCTGTGATAACTGGAGCTGGTTTCCAGTGCTTGCAGCCTGGACTCTGGCTGAAGTTATGCTCTTATCTCTTAATAGCCCTATGGGGAACTAAGTAAAGTCTTGATCTCAGCCACTGGGATGACCAGTTCTGAGCAGGTTCATTGGCTTTTCTGTGATTTCCCCCTTGAGGCTTCTCTGATGTCAAAGTAGCACATGTTTGTTTACAAGAATCCACATCTTTAATGGCCCTCTATATGAACCATGCTTGGAAGAGCGAAGATTTAGACTTCTCATGCAGTGAATTTCCAACCAGTAGTCAACTAAAACCCCATTATCAGTCATCAGGGTTGAAGTTAAGTTACCATCCAGATAGGTAACAAATAAAAAGACCTAAAATAACTCTCTAGTTTTAATTAAAGGGAAAAAAATCCAAATAGAGTAACTTTGCTAAGAAATCCCATCTCTTGCCTTCCAAGAGGAGACACCAAATAGTTGGTCTGTCAAGGAAAGAAGGAATAGTATGCAGGCCTTGTAATTACCACATCAATGACCAGTAATTGAAAAGGATGTTCTAAAATGTTGGAGAATATATGAACAGTTTTTCTCCCCCTCACACATCCTCAGTAGTTTACCTGTTTCTGTTTTCTTTCGCCTTGTTTGCATTTATTACTCGGACAGACTTTCTTCAAAAACAGCCAAGCTGAAGTCCTCATGGTAACATTTCACAGATTCCTCAGTGATACAGCTCTATCGGCAATACAGATCTCCTTACCCAAGACATCGCTTTTGTTTTATTTTTGTCTTTCAAGAAACTGACATCTTAGCGCCTCATATCCATCTTAGTTTAAACAAATGTTTTGATTACATCCAAGAGACAGACCAACAAAAGCTGTTGGGACTGAAGTGACGCATTCGCTATTAGTTTTAGACAATTTGTTCTAATATTGTCTGGAATCATTCGTTAATACACCCATACAGATTTGATTACTTTACTTGTTTCATTAATCTTTATTTGTTTAATCATCTGTTTAATCTGTTTAATCATTGGTTTGAGTGGAAAGATTACATGAAGATGTTTAGCGTTGGCTCCTACAGGCATCCTGACACACAGCCCAGAATTCCTTTTGACTATTTGTTATATTCTTTTATAGGGCTTCATGAGCCACTTTAAAGCCTATAGGGTGCTTCGGGGAGTTCAATAATTTAGTAGTTCTTCACCACTGAACATGATGTATTTTTAAAGATGTTATTTAAATAAGCAATATTTGTGGAATCATTTGACTTCCATCCTAGGCTCACGGTTCCTCCTCTCCCAACCAAATGTAATATTTAGGTTGGCGCAGAGGCCAGCCTTTAAGAAACTGGGTAGGAAGGACTGGGAGGCTGGGCGTGTTCTTGAGGAGGAGAGAGCACATCTTTCTTTTTTAGCTTGCTTGCTCAGAGGCAGAGTCTGTTCTTGTTTGAAAGCACGAAGTGGAGTCTGGGATCAGACATCAGAGTCACGGCTGGGAATGTCACGATCCCCTATGTCCACCCATGCTGGGAAAGCCCATTACGCATTAGCCTCTGATCAGATGCATGGGCTTTACATTCAACGGAGATCTCTTGGGAGCCACCCCTGAGTGTCAAGAGCTTCCATGAGCCCGATGCATTTCATAACATGTTCACTAGGCACCTATGGTAACGGCTCTTTTGCACCAGACTCAACTATGCTCAAGGGTGGGAGGTGAGTGTCCGCAGGTGCTACTTGAAGGACAGAGAGAATAAGCACCTCACATGACAGGCGAGCTTCTTCGGAGGGTTGAGCTGAGTCACGTGCTCCCTACTTGTCCACAGGCATCTTGGTCCAGGCCTGAGTTACAGTCTGCCTTCCTGGTCCTTGTAGCTACTGAGTCTGTCTTTTTCTGGTCAAGGTGTGACAGATGAGTATTCAACAGGTATTAAAATGGACTCTTACTTTATTTATTTTTATTTTTTTATCCATAAGCATGTCCTTGTACCCTGAAGGATAAAGTGACTATGCTAAGAAGACTTGCTGGGAGAAATAGTCAACCTGGCTTTGAGTCTCCGCATGGTGAAACAAAGAAGGCAAGCAGTGTACAATCCACCCTGTCAGTAAGTCTAAGATGAAACCATTTTCTCTAGAGAAGCGAGGTCCTACTTTGAAAGCCAGTGGATAAGACAAAAACTTCTTTTGTGTGTTTCCTCCAGATTTGGGAGCTCAGAAACCTAAAACGATCCCAGTAGAAGCTATACAAATACATTCTGTGCAAAATGCATGCAGAGCAAGCTTGATGTCTACACGAGATAATTGAGAGGAGAAAGGATTTTGAATTTAGCACACGAGGCCTTATTGCATCTTTCTTCCTGCATTATAGATAGCACTGCTATTTGCTAAGAAAAAAACTGAAATATCTCATGGATGCATGTAAATTAGTCTGAATTCTAGTGTCCCAGGTATAAAATAAATGGGATCGTGATTCTTAAAAAGTAATTCATTCTATCTCTTTTTATTTCCAATCTAGGGTAGTGTCTCTGTACGGACAGTGGAGAGCAGGGGGTAGGAGCATATTTAGTTCATGGGACTGATAATAGAATCCTGTCCTAGGATTGTATCTGTTTCTCAGCATAACAGGTTGCTGGTTGGAAGCATCTGGAAATCTTTGAGCCATACCATGCCTTGGACTCAGCATAAACCAGTATAATCTAAATCTCTGCAGTAGGGCCTAGGGAATTATTTGTACTCTAAAGACCTTCTGCTGATTTGCAAGAGAAACCAGGGCTTTGGGGTCTGATATGTCTTGAGCTAGTGGTTCCCAAACTTAATGTGCTAATCTTACCTGGCATGGTAGTTGTAATGCAGACTCCTGGGTCTTTGGGGTAGGGTTATATAGTAAGGAAAACTGACTTGTCTTTCTTCCTAACTCTCATGTCACACACTGTGATACGTTTTACAAAGTGGCAAAAGGTGGGAAAAGAGCATCAAAAGTGAGAGGGCACAAGAGAATCACAGTGGAAGCGAGAGGACAGTCATTACAGCCGAATGAAGACGACAGAGCTTTTCCTGAAACTGGACCTTTGACCGTGTCAATCCCAAGACCTTGATAGGTTTCCGCACCTGTGAAATGACAGTGGCAATAGAGAGTAGAACACAGTGAATTTCTAAGAAAGGAGAGGAGCAAAGACATTTCCGGAAGAGCAGGATACATGCAGGGGTAACCTGGTTTCTAAGCCATGGCCCTGCCCAGCCAGGCCGTGATCATCCCACAGAAACCTGCACACTGTCGCTCCAGGGTGCCCAATGGTCCATTTCACATGAGGTCATGGGACTTTCTGTCTCAGAAGGTTCTTCCTGTAAATCAGGAGATGGGGATGAGAGACGTCCGCTTTTGCCGCCGGCTATCGTAACAAAGGAGACAGCTGGAGCAACGGGAGGGCCGCAGACACACCAGTCCCTCCGCCTGCCCTTCCCAGACTGCCTGGTCGCCCAGGGCCTGGCTGAAGGATGAATTTTCATGCACTGCCTGTGTTTTCGCTTGGAGGGACCTGATAGACGCTGATGCAATATTCCACCGGCTCTTCTGTTTGTCGGCTCCACTAATCATCAGCCTCAATCACTGGTGCGATATTTTATGAATTAATAAAAATGATCACAGGCAGTCCAGGGGGACCCGCGGAAGAAACGCGTGCAGTAGAATTTTAATGAGCACCGTGGGGAATTTCAACTTTACTTGCTTCTTATTATTATTTTTAAAAAATTCTTCCCTTCTGCCCTCCCCCATCCTTGACATCTTTTTCTTGCCCAGCCTCCTCTCCTTTAGCAAAATCACAGGCCGCTTGAGCTGCTCTCAAAGACTGTCACGTGGCCGAGGTGTCTTCCCTCTGCCTGTTGTTGGCTGGCCCGCCGCAACACCGCGCTCCTGCGCCACACAGGCACCCTGTGCACCTGCTCTTTGTCCTAATTGAGCAGATGATCTGCCAATTTGTCATGCTTAGCCCGGGTCCGCTCCCGGGTAACCCCCGCCTTGAGACTGCCAGCCTAGCCTGCCTGCAACACTGGGCAGATGTAAAGCTGTGTGCATGTGTGTGCGCGTGTGTGTATGCGTGCGTGCATGTGTGTTATGACAGATCTTGTACTCATTATTGAATAATTCATTGTTGCATTAATGTCTTCAGATACCATCTCTCACTTCCCCACTCTTCCTCCCTCTCATCTAGCTCGCTTGGGAAAACTTCATTATGCCTGCCGCTCTGACGACAGAGTATACAGATAAAAGATAATTGCTTGGCTTGACTCCTCCATTGATATGAAAATAAGATTTAAATTATTCACTCCGGTTTAAAGGTTAGTTGAAGGTTATTACAGGGGATGAAGGGAGAAAGAATCACTCTTCATAACGTTGGGGGTTGAGATAAGACAGGTTTGAAAGGGTCTAATTTGCACTGTAGGCAGAAGCGCCTTGTTGTGAATACATGCGGATCCCTCCAGAGATTTTAATCTAGGAGAAGTCAATTATTTATAAGCAAATTATGGCCCGCTTTTCATATATATAAAACACTCTGCGTCATAAATAAGGACAAGGTGCTGCTGGGCCCCCTCTCTGCGCCTAGTTTTTATTGATCTCAATGCTTGGACAGGGTCACAGCAGTAATTTAATGAGGCACCTCTCTTGGGGAGGTCGGGCCTGCGGTGGGGGCTCTTTCTAATAGGTGGTAATGAGGATAATAATGATGGTGGATCATTTGGCTTTGGGGGTCTCTGCCCCCAGCTCTCCTAGGCCTGTGGTTGGTATTCCCGGGGTTACTGCAACGCTGCATGAGAAATCAGCTCAGAGCAGCCTCCTCCCAAGGAGCTACTCCTCCCACCTGAAGATCAATAATTAATGGCCTTCCATGTTTCTGGAAGTTGCGCAGTGTTTGAGAAAGTATCCGGTGGCCTCCTCATCCACTCTATGCATTAATCATGGACAGCCATCTCGATCAGAGCAAAGAAGTCAGAACTCGAGGGTTTGTGGTCCTGGGGGCCACCCTGCAATGCTCTGTGGGTCCCCTATGAGTGAAGCCTTAGAAGATCCTCTTGCCCCATGTTCACGGATCTTTGCCCTCCTCATCCCTGCAAACTGGGTGCTGTGCCCTCCAGCCCTGTAGCAAAGCCATGGGTGACAAGAAGGTCGCTTGGCCTGGAAGGCCTGAGGCTTTCTGTGATGGGGGTGGGGGTGGGGTGGGGTGGGGTGGGGGGTGGGGAGGAGGCATCCGCTCTGCCTGGCAGGCAGGGCTCCGGCCTGCCACACTTGGACCCACACCTAGGTCTCTTGACCCCTAACTAATGATATGTTTCTTCCTTCCCGATGCTTGAGATCCAGAAGGCATGGATTGTGGTCCCCACCTCACCATGGCTTCTCCCCCCACCCCGGTGTGGGGGAGGCCCAGTCTTGCTCTCCTCTGTGGGACTGGACAGATCCTCTGGGGCCCTTTCTACTTGAAATTCTGTGGATACAAATTTAGCCAACTACTCCCTGGGGCATGTCTTCCAGATAAGACCCAGTCTGAACTCACTCCACGAAAAGGAGCATCTGTTGAACCTTTGCACAGAACAAGGCAGCCCCAGGCCCTGCACAGCATTCTCACAAGGCTGCTCCCTGAAGGGGCACGGTGGGGGGGGGGGGCTGCTCCTGGGGTACCCCCAGGGGGTAGGGTCAGTGTCAAGAGGATGAGGGGCCGGATGGGAGCGGATGCAGGGCCCAGGCCAGGGGAGCAGAGGACAGTATCAAGTGAGGTGAGAGGAGGTTGACCCTGGGGTACCTGGGCCCTGTCACTGAGGCTGTGTGAGCGGGGGAGCTGTGCCAGCCTGGGTGCTCTGCCAGGCCCCAGCTTGTCCCCAAGAAGAAGGCTAAAGTGTGGAAAGTAAGGTCTAAAGGGATATTGGCACAGACGAGGAAGCCAAAGGTTGGCACCTAGGCAGGAGGAGCCTGGCGCAACTGTGGTGTGGGTCAGGGCTCAGGCACAGGCTAAGTAATTTCAATGGTGACGTGACAGGATTTGCTGGAGAACTATACGGAAGAAGGGAGTGCCAACATAAGCACACAGGAAGAGCGGAGCTGGGAGAAGATGGGTTGGGGGTGGGAAGACAGGGGTGCTCACTGTGGGACACCAGGACAAACTTCCTGGTGGCCAGTGACACAAAGTCAGAAGAGATCTGGGCCAGGTGACCTCTTGTCCCCCCGCTAAGGCCTGGGAGAGACTGTGACCTGATGCTCTGATGACAGGCAGTGAGCGCAGCCAGCCCAGGGCCCTGGCACCCCAACAGTGGACCTAAGGCTCCTACCACTGGGCTGCGATGCTTCCCTTTTTCCTCCGAGAAGAAATGGAAAGGGAGGCCATGCTGGCCCAGTGGGCTGTCCCCTCCGCTTACTTTCTTCTTGGCCAGTAAGGTTCGAACCCTCCTCAAAGAGAAGGGTGGTAGGATTAATCAAGTTATCCTTGGGGGGCTGACGTCCTGTGCAGAGCATCATTTTAATTCTCTGCAACTTCTGGGTTGTGGGGGCCCCTCGGGAGGTCTGGGAGGGAGCTGCTCACTGCACACCACTTGATGGCCCGCTCAGGCTGGCGAGGTTAATGAGTCTGGGGCTGCCGCCGGAGACGGGTACCCATCCATCCGGTGGACATTAAAACCCTCCTCATCATTTTTGCAAGCTGCCTCTTTAATGGGATCCGAGGATGAGCCTGGATTTAAGTTCTCATTACCCAGTTCCACCCACAGGTAACAGGTCTCGCTCATTCACCACGGGCAATTTCCTGCCCCATTACCTGTGAAACGCTGAGAGCGGCCTGGCCATTAGGGGAGCAAAGGAGCCCAGTCCTCTTTTTCTTAAAATCACAGTAAGAAGCCCTTGCTGCAAGGCCCCAGTGCCAGGCAGAAGGACACAGAGCAATGCCTGGCATCAGACAGCGCCCCGCAGAGGGAGCAGCACAAGATTGACTCCCCCATCAGCCACAGGCTTTGGATAGGTGTTTCCCATCTGTCTGTCTGTCTGTCACCCTCTTTCCCAGTACTAGAGATTGAACCCAGAGCCTTTGCCCTGAGCTATATCCCAGCCCTTTTAAAATTTTTATTTCTACGCTGGGGATTTAGCTCAGTGATTCCAGCGCCTGCCTTTAAAGCACAAGGTCCTGAGTTTATCCCCAGTAACCACATACCATAATGCCAGGCGTGGTGACTCACGTCCACCAGCAATCAGTACCACATACAACGCTGGGTGTGGTGGCTCACGCCTGTAATCCCAACACTTGGGAGGCAGAGGCAAGAGGATTGCTGTGAGTTGGAGGTTTGCCTTGGCTACATAATGAGCTCAGGGCCAGCCTGAACTATAAAGAGAGACCCTGTCTAAAAAAAAAAAAAAATTCCTAGTCAGGTGCAGTGGAGTACAGCTGTAATTCCAGCAGTTGAGATACTGACACAGGAGGACCCACCATGAGTTCAAGGCCAGCCTGAAGTACCTAGTGAGACTTTGTCTCACAAACTATAACAAACAAGCACAAAAAATTGTCTTATTTTAAAATAGGATCTTGCTAAGTTACTAGCTTGCTCAGGCTGGGCTTGAATTAGCAACCTCCTGCCTCAGCCTCCCAGTGCTGCTGGGATTACACACATGTGCCACCATGCCCAGCTCTTCATGGCAACCCTTCACTTGGGAGCACAGGGTGATCTGCTTTTCAGGATAACACCTCAGCCATTGCCTTCCAGGTTTCTAAGACAACGGCAGGCAGATAATGTCTCCTGCCCCCACAGAGAGCTTCAAGGCACTGCCAGAGGCTGGTGTCTGTCTCCACACTGCTTCTTTGCATGCTTTTCTTTTCTCTGAGATCAGGTTACAGAGGCAGGGAGGGACGCCATGACTATTGGTTACCTACTGCCATCAAATAAAGGATCCCAAGTTACTGTAGTGAGGACTTTTCTCCTCTCTTGGTTTCTTGGACTATGTGACCTGCCTTGAATGGAGGGAGGAGCAGGTAAGTGCAGCCCAACAAAATGACATCTGCCTGAAGCCCTGTATCTCACTGTGTTCTGGCCAGTTTCTAGTAATGTCAGCCAGTACTCTGAGGCTTGGCTGAGCCCAAGAAGCTTTTCCAAGATGGCTCTACAGTACTGGCAAGTTAGCACTGGCTTTTGGCAGGTGGCCATGTGGAACACGATCTCTAGGGGAGATTTGGGGGATCCTTACAACATGATGGCTGGCTTGCCTGCAGTGGTAATCAAGAGAAACGGGAGAAAGCAATGCCGTGGAACCAACTGCAACTCTCCCACAAGTCTTCAGTGGCAAAGGTCAGTGTGACAGTTGGTTGCAAAAGGGCATCAGTTCCAGCAAGCCCTTGGGGCCATACTGGAACCTGGCTGCTGTAACATGTAGTAACTGTAATTCCACATGCTTCCCAGGCTATGGGACAAAGCACTCACGGTAGGTGCCGAGTAAGGGAGGGGAAACTATTGAGTGCCTCCGTTGCTAATTCCTTACAATAGCCCTAGGGCAAGTTTTATTTTCCCAGTGAAGAGACAGACTCAGAAGAGAGCTTGTTCAAGACCTAGACCAGGTGTTCTCTCTCTGAACTTCTCCCTCTCTCTGCTCTGCTAAACCACATCCCTGATTTAGTAATGCTTGACACCTCCCTAAGAAGAACTCTAGGATAGAGATAGGGGAGAAACCAGAGATAGGGGAGGAACCAGAGCATCAGTATGACTTCAGGCCATCTTGGGGTGGAGTCTCTCAAGTAAAGCGCCATCCATTAAAGGGGCTGCCTCACGACACAGTGACCCTGGGGCATCATCCTCCAGGTCTCTCATCTTAAGGAAGACAGGTCTGAGGTCATTGACGGGACAACTGTGATTCTAACAAATAGAGCCGTTTTTCTCTTGAATTTAGGATGAGAGAAACGGGAGCATATTAAGCAACTGGAGACCAAAATACTCCCAAATTCTCCAGCAGGAATCAAGGTACTCTATATTAGAAGGACTTGGTTGCGTCTGGTGCAAACACAGACAGCACAGGGGCCCAGCTGGTGGCTCCCACCTATAGCGGAAACAGCTACTGGATTCTCTGTCTGTCTCCAGAGGGATTCGGAGCTGCGGAGTGACTGACATACCTTCATTTGGATGGCGGAAGCCCTGACGCTACTTCCGGTGTGGTGCTGCTTCCGGCATGGCGTTATTTCCGGCGTTGCCTTGCGCATGATTTAGTTTCTCAGAGGTGAGGAAGGTCCTGGGTAGCCACAGAGAGAGGTCTCAGGAGGCTCAGGGATGCATCCCTCCTTCTTATGGGCCTGACTGGGAGCCCATGAGAAGGCACCAAGGGCAAGGTCTGGAGACAGGGTGGTACTAGAAAGAGTGAAAGGCTTCGGGGTTCAGTGGTGACCAGACTGGCTGGGGACCTTAGCCATAGTCCTGACCCACCAGAGTGGCAGCTAAAGTGACCTTTCTCTACTTCATTCCTGTCACCTCCAGGTCTCTTTCATGCCCTAGATTTTAATCCCATAACACACTGCGGACTGTAATTATTGCTTCATAGAACCCCATGGGTAGGCACGGTGGGATATGAGGAAAACTGTGATCCTTTTTTTCCCCCCACCCTTTCACTAAAGTGCCCCACTTCCTGTCCCCTTCCACAGTCCCTGTTTCCTGTTTAGTTTTTCTCTGTCATGCAAATCAGCCCTGACTTTCTTATTTTCTTAGGATTTCCTCCATCCACCAGTGTTCCCAGACAGGACCGCTGTCATGGTGCTGCTCCCTGAAGTCTGTGATGCCCAGGGCAGCATTTGGACACCTTTGTGCTCAACAGCTGAACCTTCTAACTGCTCAGAAGTAGATGTACGGAGACCACGTAGCACCCCATGTTTGGATGGTGAGTGGTGAGTGGTGAATGCTCTGGGGCGCCTCCTGCCTCTCCACCAAGGTGCCTCTCAACACTGAGTGATGGAGAAGGAAGAGGAGCTTTTCCTGCTGGCCCACGGCAGGGTGGGGCAGGACACTGCCACACTTCCCAGAATCCCTCTCTCCTCTTTATCCCACACCTACAAGGTGATGCCTAGAACCAGTCCCAGAAACGCACAGCTGTAGGCACCTTGGTCTGTTCTTCCATTTCATGGATGTATAATCTGAGGCCAAGGAGAAGAGGCTAGTCTGTTTCCTTCTAAAAGTAGAGCATTTTGGAAAACGAGGCACTTGTTTCTGCACCCACTCCCTCAGTTTCCCCAATGTGCAGTTATTATTTAGCCCTTCTTCCCAGCTCTGGCTCTGCTTTCCCTTCCTGCATGCCATGACCTGCCTAACCCGGTTGCCATGTGAACACCATTCCACCTTTGTACCTCCGTCTCTGGGTCTGAGCCATGGTTGGCCCTAACTCACTGCTGTTTCCCCCATCTGTGTGAGAAGAGGGAGAAATGCATGAGAGCATTTCCAAGGCCTGCAGCTCTCTTTGGGTCTGAGATGCTGGGCCCGAGTGGCCCTGCTAGCCAGGAGGAGGGGACTGCCCTAGGGAAGGGGCCCAGGCTGGGCTGCAGACACAAACTGCCGGGGGTTTGCTCTGTTCTGGGATCTGGCAAATCTTCTTTGAGGACCTGGGCAGGAGATGGAATGGTTCTCCCAGCTGGCTCAGAGGAGGAGTGGGTGATTAGGGGTCCTTCTGTGCACATCATGGCCCCAGCAGCTATGAGAGGCCAGGTTGCAGGGTTTACAAACAGCAGCCTAACTCAGGGGTACTTCCTGTGACAAGCTGCACACTGGCCCTGCCAAATGCCTCCTGGACCCCACCCTTGGCCCACCCTTTCCTGCCATCTGCATTTCCCAGCAAGGTCACTACTATCTGGGAAATTAAGGAGCGTGTCCCCAAGACAGCGGGGCAAGGCCAGATGCCAGGGTGGCCTGCTCCAAGGCTAAGCTGGAGCTCTCCGAGCTGCCGTGGTATGGTGGCTGACAGCTGAGCCTTTTGGCTGCTCTTTCTCAGCATTTGGGGGAAGCGCTCTCTCAGCTTTGACTTTGGGATTCCTCAGCCCAGAGTTTGCTAGAACAAAATAGTATGGCCGGCTGGTGAGTCCTGCAGGTCGGCTGGATTCTGCAGGAATGGGAGCCTCTGTACACACAAGGATGCAAGTATACACTCATACACACTTGTGTGTGCTCCGACATCTGTGCCCATGTGTGTGTACATGCACACGCACATGCACAGAGGCCCACATGCTGGCCCTTCACATGTGTATATGCATGCAAATACACCTATGTGGTATAAGTACTCAACCTTGCTTATTCCTACATGGAACAGTGGGCCACCCACGTGCCTCGGTCCCTCATACACACACACACACACACACACACACACACACACACGTACATGTATACATGCTCAGCTCCAGGGCTCTCATCTTACACTACTCTCTAGCTGCAACTTCTGAAGGCCCATTCTGCAGTTGCTAGGAAATAGGAAGAAAGCTCCTCACCCCTTTCCTTTCCCCTTTGAAGCGAATTCCCCACTCCCCAAGCATTTCTATCTTTCTCCTTGGCTTGTTTCTCTCCATCTCATTGGCTTGGAGCGGGCAGCAGAGAACAAAGGCGAGAAGAGGGTGAGAGGGAGCCAGAGGCAGGAGCTGGGACTTGGGGCAAGCTCAGCACTATGCCCCACACACTGGGCTCGGGCTCCTGCTCTGCCCAGCAGAGTCCTCATTGGAAACAGCATCATTTGAGTGTTGCTATTGATTATGGCAAGATTGTGTGTGGCTAAGAGCTCCTTGGAGCCAACTGGTATATTAAGCAATCATTTCTATAGCAGATGACATAACTCCCCCGGCATCGGTTTGTCCTAATGGGCTTGGTATTACTCATGTGCTAATTGATTGGGCACGCAGGGAAGAAAAACTAAATTCACTTGTGAGGCGATTTTATGGCAGAGCTCATAACAGAGGTAATTTGCTGAAAATGTTCAGCCCCGCTCCAGTTATATAAGATCGGCTATGCAGTGTTTTATCCCCTGCGCTGGCCTGGCTGGCGGAACTGCTCCAGGTAGGACCCCCTCCAGGATGCCACCAACCACCTCTTCCTCCCCCAGCTGCCACGCTGTCGCTGTGCCCTTGGGAGTGCTGACAATTAGTGCCTTATGCACAACTTTCTCGCCTCAGGGACAGCTTTCAAAATATCTCAGCTTCTCCTGGTGAAAAAACGCCTCTGTCTAAGGGCAAAACAGTTATTTTCGGATCAGCCATCTAGTGTTACAAAGCTCTTGTTCAGAAAGGAAGAGGAGGAAAGCAGGAACCTTTTTCTTTTTTTAAGAGAAAGACTATTTTGCCTGGCACTGGCAGGGATGGAGGGGTTGAAAGAAGCTTGAGGGCCTCCCTCCTTACCTCCTGTCCTCCACCCAGCTCCTCCCTCCCTCCCTGTCTTCCTGGATCCTTCTAGCTCTGTCTCCCAGGACTTCGGGGTTGCCATGCCTGTCACTCCTGATAGGCACAGGTGTGCTCTGCAGGCTCTGGCTGCTGCCATATCAGGCCTGTGCCAGGAAGGTCTCTTCTCAAGTGAGCCTCACGCTGCCAGGAGACACCTCTACCCCTGCGGGCCTCAGGGGTTAAGGGACAGGCCAACTGTCCTTCAGAGAGGCCCAGCCTGGGCTGGCAGAGGGGCCTCCAGCTCAGAGGTGAGGGCCGAGGAGCTGGCCTGCCCAGGCTTTCTGGGAACTGCAGCCTGGCTCGTGTGATGGGCCCCAGGATGGGTGGCCTGGCCTGGGAGCATTTGGGGCCTGGGAGCCTCAGGATGGAGATGACGGGAGCAGAGCGTACGCCAGGATTTCAGGGAGACCCTGAGGGGAATGTGGGGGCCAGGGCAGGAGGGTACTGACTGTATCTTCACTCGGATTTCTTCATCTCTCATTACGTTGTGCTAATTAATAGGTCTAGAATGTTGTTGGGAGTAGGCGAGACATGAAGGGGGACCAGAGGTTCTGATTGCTTCACCTCGGCTGGGCAGAGGAGGCTTGTGGGATCTCGAGGAAGCCCCCATTCCCAAAGGAATGTGCTCCGCTGGCCCTGTGTGTCGCCATTGTGCCGCACAGACCCGTGGCCTGTGTCTGGAGAGGCCCCGGGGTGGAGCTGTGACAGAACAAGGGGTTCCTTTGTCACCACTGGAGGACCGAAGACAGTCCCGCACAGGGAAGGCTGGGGAAGGGTGACAGACTGTCCCGTGACATCAGGAAGTCCCTCGGTGCTATGTCCTCTCCGGGGAAATGAAGTCATAGTAACTGCCTGTGGCATCGTGATGCTGGGAAGACGAGCAGCCCGGAGCTTGGCTGAGGGAGGCGCTCACTGTGTAGAGGCTGCTAGTGTCCAGGGCCGGGGTGTCCGGAGGCACAGAAACGTGGGCTGGCTGTAGTGGGCACAGCCCTTGAGCCTGCTTTCATGGGTGCATTCTTCCCCCAAGGTACCAGGCAGCACCTGCTGCTGTCTGGGTCCTCAGTCTCAGTCCTCACACGGAGAAAGGGAAAGGCCTGCAGAGAGTCCTACAGGCCATGGAGATGTGGGGTCAGGGCTGGGCAGGGGAGTTAGAGGGAGAGCAGGGAGATCTGACACAGTGAGGAGAATGTGGCCCTGGGTGGGGACCACCAGGCACAGCCTTCAAGGCTCCAGAGTGTCTGCCAGTGGAGCGTGAAAGCAGCAAGACATCAGTGGCGATGGGGCTGTGCTCACCTAGCGGGCGGGGTACGGCAGGCGGAGTCATCTCTCGCTGAGCTCCCCAGAGGGCCGTAAGTTCTAAGAGGTGGGAGGTTCTTCTTCCCCCCCTGTGTGCCCAGTTCTGGTAGAAGCTCTGATGCAGAGTCAGCACTTACGAAATACTTCTCAAAGGAGCACATTGCTGTGTGTCTGAGGCACACCCGTGTTCCTGTGGAGGAGCGCAGCCCACCGGAGGCCGAAGCGTGAGCCTAGGCCTCCTATCGTGTAGGAGGCGGACTCCCTGGCCTGAAGAGTGAGGCCCGGATGCCCGGCACTTGTGTAGGTTGGGGACTGGCTGGTGAGAGCCAGGGGAAATTTCCCTCTCAAGGCCTTGGTTCGCTCTGCTTGCCCTCCCAGGGCTTCTGGGTTGGGAGGACTTGTGACTGGTCATCGGGTCCCTGCCTCCTGCTCTGGGCATCCAGGAGGGACCACAACTCTGACCGGAGCTTGACCTAGAGCTTAGAATGCCAAGGCAACCTATGGGAGCCAGACTCCTGACCCTCGAGGCTGACAGTGACCTCGGGCCCAGAGGTGTCCCCGCTTTTATTCAGCTGCACAAGTTGGGGACATTCATGGAGAACCCATGGCGTACGGACTCCGGAAGCTGCCTGCCCTCTGCCCCACTCTGCACCCTTTCTGCCAACCTGACCGCACTGCTGTTTGCTCATCTCCTGAGGGCATAGTGGAAAGGGCTCTGTGAGGCCCTGACTGGCACACCTCAGCCAGAGCTGTTGCCTCTTCTCTCCCATGGAACCAGGAGGCTGCCTTTCAGGATCCTGTCCCACGGAGATGGTGAAGAAGGCCCAGGTCTGAGGCACAGCCCCGGCCACAGCCTCGCACCTGCCAGGTGGGAGGCACTGCTGGCCCTGAGCACCAGGAGGCAGAGGCCTGCGGAGAAGCCCGTGAGCACGGGGCTGGAGGGAAGCCAGGCAGGCACCCCGGAGCAGGCCAGGACTTGGAGGCTCAGGCGGCGCCTAGTGGGTCTGGAACCCTGCCCGGCAGTGGGTGCTGCTCCTTGGCCCGATTCCTTCTCAGCCCCCTGAGAACCGCCCCTGTGGCCCTTTCTCACCCTTCCTGCCAAGCCGACCTCTGGTGCAGAGCCCTCCTCCTCCCTGGTTGAGCTCTTCCTCCACATCTTCCTCCACCTGCAAGTCCCCTGCAAGTGCCTGTCCCTCCCAACACCCAGGTGTAAATGACAGGGCTTCCAGAAGCATAGGGTGGTGGGGACAGCCGTCTCCGGGCAGCTCAGATCCTGCAGTTTTCCGGGGCATCCCAAGGGCCCTAGGGCTGAGCCTGAGGGCGGAGTGTAGAGCAGAGACAGTCCTGTGTCCCAGGGGAGGAGATGAAGGCTGCCCTAGGGCCCCCTGGCCCACCAGAATCAGGGCCAGAACCCAGCCCTTGACCTTGTGACAAGGAACAGTAATGAGCAGATTCCCCAGCCCAGGACAGGGACAGCTCTGTGTCTTTGGGCTCAAGATCATTTTACGGGAAGCCAGCTTTCTTTGTAGCCCTTGGAAAGGGCCTTCCTTTCTGGGTTTTTGTTGTGGCTTAGTAAGCAAAACTAAAGGGAAAAAAAGAAAGCTGGTCCACAACCCAGAGGATCTCTGTAGCATTATGAGGTTGGTTTTTTTTGTTTGTTTGTTTGCTTTTGAGACAGGGTCTCGCTTTGTAGTTCAGGCTGGCCCTGAGCTCACTATGGTGCCCAGGCAAGCCGCTGCGAACTCAGCAATCCTCCTGTCTCTGCCTCCCGAGTGCTGGGATTACAGGCGTGAGCCACCACGCCCGGCATTGTGGTATGCGGTGTTGATTGTTGGTCTGTTTTTTGTTTTTGTTTTTTTTTGAGACAGGGTCTCGCTTTGTAGTTCAGGCTGGCCCTGAGCTCACTATGGTGCCCAGGCAAGCTGCAGCGAACTC
>PVIC010034104.1:0-19767 GCA_004025085.1 Thryonomys swinderianus
AGTGCTGGGATGACAGGTGTGAGCCACTATGCCCAGCATGTGGTGTGTGGTACTGCTTGCTGGTGGGTGTGAGTCACCAGTCCTAGTATTAATGTATGTGATTACCAGATTAAACTAGGAATTTTATGCTTGTTAGGCAGGCGCTGGAACCACTGAGCTAAATCTCTGGCTCCAGAGCAGTCTTTTCAATAAGGCTTTTTTTTTTTTGAGACAGGGTCTCGCTTTGTAGTTCAGGCTGGCCCTGAGCTCACTATGGAGCCCTGGCAAACTTAGAACTCATAGCAGTCCTTCTGCCTCTGCCTCTCGAGTGCTGGGATTACAGGCATGGCCTACCATGTGTGGCTTCAATAAGGCTTTGTGAAGGATTTCTACCTTTGAAATGTGAGGTCCAGATATTAGACAGCCTTTGTCTGTTACTTTCAAAGTTACAAAAGCTTACATTTTGTAATTAATAATATGTTGTAGGTTTTTGCTGTTCTTATAAAAATGTCTCTGAGGACCCTGAAAATGATTCTTAGGGAATTCTTGGGTCAACAGACCACTTTAGAGCTAGGCAGACTGCAGAAATGTTAAAATGTTAGAGCCTTTCACACAGGGTTTGCTCAAATTGGTATATATTACAAATCTGATTAAGATTTTTGTGTAGGGCTGGAGGGTTAGCTCAGTGGTTCCGGCGCCTGCCTCACAAGCGCAAGGTCCTGAGTTCATTCCCCAGTAATCACATATAATGATGGGCGTGGAGACACGCCCACCAACAATCAACACCGCATCCTACAATGCCGGACGTGGTGGCTCATGCCTGTCATCCCAGCACTCGGGAGGCAGAGACAGGAGGATTGCTGAGTTCGTGGCGGCTTGCCTGGGCACCATAGTGAGCTCAGGGCCAGCCCGAACTACAAAGTGAGACCCTGTCTCAAAAGCAAAAAAAAAAAAAAAAAAAAAAAAAGATTTTTGTGTAAATGAGTAACTGGTTCTAAAATTTATATGGAAAAGCAAAAGAACTAAGTAATTTTGGAAAAATCCAAATCTAATGTCTTTACCTTATTTTAAACTCAATATATATAATAAATACAGTGATGATGACATAGTATTAGTAAAATGAATAGACTTGTAGGTCATTGGAAAAGAATAAAATATATAAAGGCCAGAAATAGACTTGCACATAATATGGTTGATTGGTTTTCCACAGAGTTTCACATTTGCCCACCAATTAAGTAGAATAAGGATAGCCTTTTTGATAAATGATGCTCAGTAGTTGGGGATCTGTGTATATAGATACAAACATAGACCCATATGTTACCTCATATAAAATTTAACTTCACATGTACCATAGGTGTGAAACCTAAGTGTGAGAAGTGTGAAACATTTTAAAGGAAAGCCTGTGGGGGAGGGTTGCTGTGACTTTGGTTGAAGCAAAAATTTTTTGGATATATCTTCCATGATCCATGAAAAAACAATAGATTAGACCTCACTGAACTTTAAAACTTTTGCTCTTTGAAAAATAGTTAAGAAAATAAAAATATAGTAATTTGGAGACAATATTTATAAAACTTGTTCCAGGGATGTAGGTCTGTGGTATATAGCACCTGCTAGCAAGTATAAGGTGGTAAGTTCAATTTCCTGTACCACAAAAGGAAAAAAAATTTACAAAATTTGTCTGATAAATACTGTATTTTAAATATATAAAGGAATTCAGGAACTCACTATGAAAACATAAGCAATCTGATTTAAAAGTAGTTAAAAAAAACAGGTCACCACGGGCCAGAGATTTAGCTCAGTGGTTCCGGGGACCCTGCCTCGCAAACACAAGGTCCTGAGTTCGATCCCCAGTAACTATATACAATGCTAGGCATGGTGACTCATGCCCACCAGGAATCAATACCCCATACCATAGTCCTGGGCATGGTGGCTCACACCTGTCATCCCAGCACTCGGGAGGCAGAGACAGGAGGATTGCTGAGTTCGAGGCTTGCCTGGGCTACATAGTGAGCTCAGGGCCAGCCTGGACTACAAAGCAAGACCCTGTCTCAAAAAAAAAAAAAAAAAAAAAAGGTCACCAGGCTGGAGACTTAGCTCAGTGCTTTCCGTGCCTGCCTAGCAAGCACAAGGTCCTGAGTTTGATCTCTGGTAATCACATACAGCAATACCAGGTTTGGTGACTCATGCCCACTGGCAATAAGTACCACGTACCACAAATGCCAGGCGTGGTGGCTCAGGCCTGTAATCCCAGCTCTCGGAAAGCAGAGGCAGGTGGATTGCTGAGTTCGAGGCTTGCCTGGGCTACATAGTGAGCTCAGAGCCATCCTGAACTACAAAGCGAGACCCTGTCTCAAAAAAAAAAAAAGGTCACCATTTAGTTCATGAAAGATAAAGGAATGGTAGATACAGATGTGATGAGCTGACATAAGTGAAGCACAAATGTGCAACCCTTAGCTTCTAGAGTGCTGTCAATGTCTTCCATGTAAACCTCGTCTGCAGGGGCAATGAGCATGCCTGAACTTCCTGTTGGGAATTGTTTAAATGTCTCAGTATCTTTGGAACATTTGATTTCCATCATGGGTCCTAAGCCTATGGATGGTTGTCTTGAGTTTAATGATAATCTTTATAGTAATTTATAGAATGAGAATGGCTTAGCCTTGCTTACTGGAAAGGCCTTTCTATAGTGATAGTATTTATAGGGCTTGGATCAAGTGAAAATGAATGACTCAGTTCTGTTCTGAGTTTCCATTTAGTAAGGCTTAAGTTGTGGAGAGTTTCCATGTACTTTAAGCTAATACCATGAAAACTTTGCTAATAAAATAGTAGAGTGGGGTATAACTCTTAGGGGAGATTACAAGTTCTAGCCCAGCCCAGCCAGTTTAGCAGTGTAGCCAGATTCTATCTCAAAATAGAGACAAAATTGAGGCAGGGATTTTGTTCAGCAACATCTTGCCCACCTCACAAACTCAAGGTCCTGAATTCCATCCCTGATAACCCCCCTCCAAAAAAGGAGAGTTAAATTTTTTTTTTTTTTTGAGACTGGGACTTGCATTGTAGTTCAGGCTGGCCCTGAGCTCACTGTGTAGCCCAGGCAAGCCTCAAACTCAACAATCCTCCTGCCTCTGCCTCCCCAGTGCTGGGGTTACAGGCGTGAATCACGCCCAGCATTGTAGGGTGTGGTACTGATTGCTGGTGGGCCTGAGTCACCATGCCCAATATTACATCATTGTATGTGGTTACTGGGATCAAACCAGGGACCTTGCGCATGCTAGGCAGGCGGTGGAACCACTGAGCTAAATCTCTGGCTGAGGAGAGATAAAATTTTAAAATTAAGGTCCTAAATTTTATTTTATTTTATTTTTATTTTTTGCGGTACTGGGATCAAACTCGAGCCCTTGTGCATCCAAGGTGGGCGCGGTACCACTTGAGCTAAATCCCCAGCCCCCAAGGTAACAAAATTTAAAAAGAGCTGAAGATGTAGCTTACTGTGAAGGCCCTGGATACAGTGCTCAGTCCAAAATAAGATAATAGTTGGATCTGGCTTTTTATTTATTCATTACATTGGCAATTATTCTTTGTGATTGTTGCAGGTACTCCGTCTTCTAAACCAACCGTGCTAGCCAATGGTGACCATGTGATGGAAGGGAATGATACTGCAGGTGAGTGGTCCCCAGGGTTCCCCAGATGTGTGAATGAAACATGCACAGGAAACACCTTCCACACTCCTGTGAAGAATTATTTCCAGGGGTACTGTTATTGTTGGGTGTAAGAACATCTGCTACATAAAATATCTCTCACTAGAAAGAAAAGAGTGAATTTTCTCTGATAGTCCTTAAACATTTGTTGGAGCTGTTTTAGTCATGGTTGGATCTACCTTAAAATACTCTTAGGAATGCAGTGTACTCCTCAGGTTGTGTTTCATGGGAGGCATTTGGTGTCTCCATCTCTTTAAGGTAGGCCTCTTCCCTGAGTGTAGGCTGTACTTAGCTTGCTTTCTGAACCCAAATATTAGGAAATCTGCAAGAAATATATTACAAGTGCTTTCCTTTGTCTTTTGTTCTCAGTCTGTTTTTTTTTTTTTTTCTGTATCTTTCCCCTAACAGTTGCTTTTGAGATTGGTCTCTAATCTTGGCCCAATGATGAGGCTTTGATGTTCTCAGTTTGCACTGAGCTCCTGTGGGTGTTCACCCATAGACAGCTCAAACCCCTGCCCTAGTGTCTCTGTGACGAGCAGAGTTCTCAGTGTTCTAGCAGGAGTCTATCCACAGCCAGGTGCATTCTATAAATCCTTCTTAGGTAGCCTGTGTGAGAGTCTTGTGTTGTTTTTTTTATAAATAACTGCACTAAATTTGCAATTGTGACCAGGTCGACACAGTTGAGCCATATGAGTTGGCTTCTGGTGCTCCAGCACACTGTGCCGTGGGCCTGGTGTTTAAGATGCACTTGAGCAGGGCACACTGGACACTAGTCTGCTGTGTTTCTGTCCAAGGCTGAGTACCTTGACCATCAGAAGAATCCTTTCCTGGAGCTGCCATGGGATTGTTCACCTTTTGCAGCCTCCAGAAACCTGAAGGGTAGCAATGGCAGCTTTTGCAGGATTTAGTCTTTATTCTGTGGCTTAAGAACTATTGCATATATCTCTGTATACTTCAGAGTCATTGATTAAGTTCTGTTGTGAATAGTAGTGTTACCCGGTGACATTAACATTAGCAATTGATAATTTAGTCATTCTTCAAAAACTGGAAATAACCAGAAGTACTACATTATTTTACAGCTTTGTGAGCTGACACTTTTGTATTTCTGTGATTATTGTAGTCATATGGAGTATTGACTGTTTCTGACCTTGCCTTGAAAGCACAGTTATCCATATGACTGGTTTTAAGACAGTAGAGGTGCAGACATCTCTGTGACTAAAGAAAAATCTGGAATATGAACTTTTAAAAAAAACATGAGTGAATTCAGCTTTCTTTAAGCAGGAGACAGTGTTAGGGGAAGGAAAGGCTAGAGGTGTTGATTCAATGCGCCATTTAGAAAGAGCATAAGAGGAACCAGCAGTCAAAACCAGGCTTGGTTTCTTCTGCATCAGGATGTCGGGTCTGCCCAGAAGAGATTCAGTCTCAACACAGCAGTCTCTGCACTACCAGATCTTACTAGTGGGGGGAGAAAGAGGAAGAAGTCTGTACAGCCTATCCTTACCATTTCATAACTTTGTTCACTGGTGACGAAAGCAGCTCATGTCTTTAATGAACTGCCAGTGTTGTTGTGAGAGCAGGTCTTTCTGGTGGTGGACATCTTTCTACTCTTAGGTGGTATATAACTTGTACCACCTGGATTGTTTGAATTCTGAGTTTAATCTCAACTATGTTAAAGCAGGCATTTTACTAAAATATGCATGTTTCAGTGGAGAAGGGAGGAAATAGGGAGGGGGTGATGTGCATGTTTGGGAGCATGTACTGACTGACTTGATTCTGATGTGTCCGCCACTACCTAAATCATCTAGCTCAGTGCCACTTTGATTTTTCTCAGAGTACTGTCTATAGTCCTGAGAGCAGGTCTGCTTCACAAATAACCACACATAAGGGGTTTATAAGCATCTTGCTCTGTTGAACTTGCTGTTTACTAATGACCTGTGCTTTTCCACCCTTTCCTTCCCCTTCCCCTCCTTCTTCTGCCCTTTCTATTTTTCTCCTCCCAGAAACCTAGCGTGTCTCAGCACTGGGGCTGCAGCAACACCAGACCAGTGATTTTTCCTAAGCACCGTTACACTCCTAAAACCTTCAGCATTTTGCAGCTTTGCTTTTCCTTCCGGGACACGATGTAGAAGAAGCTGAGGGTAGTTCTTCGGGGCCTCTCTCTGCTGATGCCTGAGCAAACCACCTCCTCCTCCTCCTTGTGCTCTGCAGGGCTTGATGGAACCTTCTTTCCCTTTGTGAGCACAGTGTGCAAGAGCAATTCTTTTGAATTTTAGTATTTTATAAAGGTCATCTGATATCTTTTATTTCTTGTTCTTTTAAAATTTTATCATTTAATTCAACTTCATACTTTTCTTTTCTTTGCATATTTTTAGTTGGACTTTTTCATTTGCTTTTGAATATTCAACATGAATCAGGATATTGTAACCCAAACGAGAACATGTGCTTTCATAAAGGGGCTGAGGTCACCAGTTCTGCAGTGAATTTCCCTTCCTGTCCTTCCTCTTTCCCTCTGTGAGCTTGCGTTTTAGTGAAGTTTAACCTTCTTTCAGCCTGCCTGTTTCACCTTATGAAAATTTGGATGATACTTAAAGTTTTCTAATTTAGAGTAGCTTTAAACTTTGAAGAGTTTTTCTCCAGATTAAGTTCTTTTTAGTTATTTGCAAGTTGGGCCAAAATTATCTTTATCTTGAAATTTTAGCTGTTTATTTAGGGCTACTTTCTTCTCAAAATTGACTACCCTTTTATGAATTGAATTTTTATAATCCGTTAACTTTTTGGTATGATCATCAGCTATCAAAATAAAAATTGAGAAGGTAAAGAAATGGAATTAAGTCATAGTGTCCTTAAATCCTACATTGTTAGAATACTGAGATGTTAGTAAGATAAAAAGTAAGTCCTGTAACTCCAAAGTAAATATGAATTGCAACATATTTAAAACATCTGGGCAGGTTTCTAAAGGGATTATTTTTCCCTGCCACAGGGATCAAACCCAAGCTCTTATATAAGCAACACACACACACACATACAGGTTTGGGTATAAGACAGGGTCTTGCAGAGTTGCCCAGGGGATCAAACCCAAGCTCTTATATAAGTAGCCCCCCCCCCACACTATGGTTTGGTTTGGTTATAAGACAGGGTCTTGCAGAGTTGCCCAGGCTGGCCTTGAACTCCTGGGCTCAAGCAGTCCTGTGTCAGTATTCCTAAATCACTAAACCTCAGGCACATACTCACTATACCCAGTTTTTGCTTTGATTCAAAGTTTGATCAAGATTGGCATCTCTTTGAACTCTAGTAATAACTGTTTATGTTGCATTCTGGTGCAATTGGTGAATTACACCCAAGACTTGGGCATGAATAATTTGTTTTTTCTTTTTTTGGGGGGGAGGGTCTGTCTCACATTGTAGTTCCAGCCGGCCCTGTGCTAACTATGTAGCCCAAGCAGGCCTTGAACTCAGAGCAGTCCTCCTGCCTCTGCTTCCTGAGTGCTGGTATTATAGGCCTGAGCTACCACACCCTGCATTGTGGTGTGTGGTACTGATTGTTGATGGTCATGAGTCACCACACCTGGTATTGTTGTATGTGGTTACCGGGGATTGAACTCAGGACCTTGCATTTGCAAGGGTGACCCCTGAACCACTGAGCTAAATCCCTGCCCCTTGTTTTGGTTTCTTTCCCAAGTACCTGGGATCAAACTCTGTACCTTGTCTTGCAAGGCAGGCAAGGTACCACTGAACTGAATCCCCTGTCATAAAATCATTTATTGTGAACATTAACATTTATATTTACACATTTATTCTTATTCTTTATTTTTCCAAATTAGTAGGTTTAAAAAATTTAGAATTGGCCAGAGATTTAGCTCAGAGGTTCTGCTGTCTGCCTTGCAAGCCCAAGGTCCCTGGTTAGATCCCCGGTAACCACATACAACAATACTGGGAATGGTGACTCACGCCCACCAGCAATCATGGCAATCATTACCACACATCACAAGGCCGGGCATGGTGGCTCACGCCTGTCATCCCAGCATTCAGGAGGAAGAGGCAGGAGGATTGCTGAGTTCAAGGCTTGCCTGGGTTACATAGTGTGTTCAGGGCCAGCCTGAACTACAAAGCGAGACTCTGTCTTAAAAAAAAAAAAATTAGAATTGTAAGTACTTGTGGATCATTACATTAGTCAACTTTGAATGGAGTTTTCAAAATAGAATATAAATGATGGGGTATCTTTTGAAATTTTGGAGGACAGTTCCAGTTTCAAATTTGGAATATAAAATGCTCTTTTAAGTTTTTATTCTCTTACTGATTGTATAGAGTTTTAAAAAAAATTCTAAACTATTGATCCCTTCAGATTAAAGGAAATAATTGGTACCATATTCAGAGGAAGGTACACTACATTCAGTTTCAGATCTTCTGCTATGAAACTACTTTGGAGAGGTGGAATTGGGGTCATGAAAGTAGAAGCAGTCCCTGCAGGGACTTCTATCCTTCAGGAAGCACCTCGTCTAGTCACAAGGGTCGGTTTGTTTCCCAAGTACTCCTGCCCTGGTCCCTCAGCAGGAGATGCTTGAGGGAGGGAAGAGTTTGTGTCTGTCAGTTGATGAAACAGAAAACTCCTACCACAGGAAAAGTGCACCATCAAATCAAACAAACACAGCTCTTTCTATCTTTGGTGTGCAGTTGTTTAATAGGTTGTTTTATGTGGAAGATTTTTCAAAACTGGTAGTACTGCCTTTTGAAAATTGTGTTGGGCATCTTTCCGCTGCTTCTCACCAGTCTCTAGTTGGGTCAAGGCTTGGGCTGGTAGAGAAGGCTGAGGGAAGCTCGCTTTTGCACATCCTCATATTTCATGATTGACCTTGATTCATTCCACTTTTATTTCCATTTCATTGTTTGTTTTTTTTTGAGAAATTTTTAAAAATGTATTTTCTTTTTGAATTTATGGAATTGTTGAATTTTTCTACTGTCAGCTAGCTAAAAATTAGTATATTTTATGACTTCCCTTTGTTTCCTTTGGATGTTTAACTTTGAAAGACTGTAATATTTCACATACATTCATGTGAAGTTACATGTGCTTATTTAAAGTAGCCAGTCCAATAAAACATGCTGTATTGCCATAATGCTCAGACATCAGTGTCTGGTATCTCACTAGTGAGGCTGGACTGCCCAGGTTGCTCTGTTGAAATGTTATGGTTTCTATGTTTCTCTCTTCTCTCTCTCCTATTTTTTTTTTTTTGGCCCAGTTTTGAAGATACAGAACTTGTTTTCAAGTAATATTTTTCTAACCACATTCACATACCTAAGTTTGTATTTTTTGTGATTTTAGACTTTACTAGTTTGTATATGGGGGCATTTTAATGTGATCACTGTGCTAAACTAATAAATGTCTTGCATTAACACCTCACAGACTGGACTTTGGTTGGGGTCTTAATTATTGAAGTGTAATGTAACTAAGACACAGTTTTAATAAATAAAGACTTTGAATCTTGAATTACTAGTCTAACAAAACTTCTAATCTCACTAGTCCCGATTCCATATGGACTTTTTTTAAATTTTAATTTTAACTTTTAGTTTTGTTTTTATTCTTTGAGACAGGGTCTCTCTTTGTAGTTTAAGCTGCCCCTGAGCTCACTCCATGGCCCAGGCAAACAAACCCTGAACTCAGCAATCCTCCTGCCTCTGCCTCCCTAATGCTGGGATTACAGGCATGAGCTACCATGCCCAGCATTTTCAGGTTTTTGAGTGAGGTTGTCACTTTGTAGTTCAGGTTGGCCCTGAACTCACAAGTAGCCCAGGCTAGCCTTGAACTCTCAGCAATCCTCCTGCCTCTGCCTCCTAAGAGCGTGCTGGAATTATAGAGGTGAGCCATCATGCCCGGCATTGTGATATGTGGTATCAGGGATTGAACTCAGGACCTTGTGCTTGCCAGGCAGATGCCAGAACCACTGAGCTAAATCCCCGACCCTTGATGGACCTTTAACCAAACACTTTTACTTATCATTTTTACTTGTCATTTTTCAATCATCAGGGTAAAAATTTTTATTTAGGGGGCTGGAGATTTAGCTCAGTGATTCTGGCGCCTGCCTCGCAAGCACAAGGTCCTGAGTTCGATCCCAGTAACCACATACAGTGCTGGGCGTGGTGACTCATGCCCACCAACAATCAACCAGCAATGAGCACCACATACCACAGTGCCCGGCGTGGTGGCTCGCGCCTGCCATCCCAGCACTAGGGAGGCAGAGACAGGAGGATTGCTGAGTTCGAGGCTTGCCTGGGCTACATAGTGAACTCAGGGCCAGCCTGAACTACAAAGCGAGACCCTGTTTTTTTTTTATTTAGAATCTTGAAGAGTTGAGAATCTCAAATGACTCGATGTTTAACGGGATTTGGTGAGAAAGATAGTTGACAGAATGCCAAAAAAAAAAAAAAATCTTTTTGGCTATGTCTTGTATTAAGTAACATTTTGAAGATAACACAGTAAAAAAAAAAAAGGTCTTCTAAAAGGCAGTTTCTATGCAATATTAGTTATTTGACATTTACTAAAACTACATGTTTTTAGTTCAATTAAAATTCACATTCACAGAAGTACCTTTTGAGTTATCGAATAAAATGTACTACATTTACATTTAACTTTGTAATTTTATTACTTGATAGTCCAGAATGCTGTGTCTAGAAAGAATTCAGCAGAATGTCGTTCCCTAGCCATTTTGAGTCAGTGTTTCTTTTTGTTTGTTTGTTTTTGAGACATGGTTTTGCTGTGTTATTTAAGCTGGTTTTGAACTCATTTGTAGCCTATGCTGGCATGGGCCACCACCTTGATGCATTAGTGTTGTTTTAAAGTAGATAGGTTAAAGTAGATATGTTAGCTGAACTAGGACATTAAAAAGATTAAGGAGATTAATTTAGTGTACAGATTTTTATTTTTAAGTAGGCAGACTGTTTTTGTTTTAATTTAGAAAACTCAGTGTGGTACACACTATAATCCTAGCATTCAAGGAGGCTAAGCAAGAAGCTTCCAAGTTTGAGCTCAGCCTGGGCAATTTAATGAGACCTTATTTTAGAAAAGGGAGGGAAATTGGAAGCCCTGGGTTCAATCCCCAATATTTAAACAAAATATGAAAGAAAAAGAAAAAAATTAAAATAGTGTAATTTATAATTCTGATTTTGTTTTGCCAGTACTGGGGATCAAACTCAGGCCCTTGAATTCTGACTTTCTTGTAGGTACCTTAGGCTTAAAGCTTTGCACTGCAGAAGCAGTTCTTGCATTTTGTTTATCATATGTACTATTGAAGAGAGATGAAACTGGCTGCATGTGTATTCATCCTTTCTGATTTCATTTGATGGGGCTGGGAGGTGAGAGAGAGTTCTTGGTAATGATACAGGTCTGGTTGGACACGATAGTGTTACCATGTGTAAACCTAGGTTATCCTTCATGATATATTGATGCTGTTCCATTAAATTGAAGGCTGAATGAGACTTCACCACAAATTATTTGTAGAAAAACTTCTGTGCTACTATTGAAATAAATTACTGTTGTTTACTAGATGGTACACAGAGTTCTCCACAGCTAGTAGTGTTACTTGCTGGGTATGATCAGAACAGGTGGATGGCTTTATTGTGATAACTCTCCCAGGCTGTGATGTCAGTACCCAAGGTCATCCCAGTTGTGAAACAGTCAAAGCACTTGATTGGATTGTCAGGACACAGAGCACACTTCCTGTGTCTCCTCACTTCCTTGATCATCTGAAAGGATAGAAAGGGTTTAACCTTCCAACAGTTTGAAAGTTTCAGACTCTCAAATACTAATAGATAAAAAGAATCTGAGGTGTCTTAGTGTTTCTGCACAGCTGTTAATACCAACCCATATGCTGATACTGCATTTTCTAACAAACCAAACAGAGAACGTGGTGCTCCTGGGTGTAGACATGGCAAGAAATCCTCCAGTCTGCGCCTGGAGTCTGACAAAGTTTTTGCTTTTTGCTTTTTCAGATACAAATTGAATGCTGGTGACACAGCAGTAAAATAGCAACTCCTAATAATTCTCAAAGGTTTTTTTGGTAATTGTTTTCTGTTTAAAAATACAGAATGTTTTTCAGAAAAATATACATACTCCAGTTAGCTCTAGAAAGCTAGTTCCTAAATTTTATTGGCAGAGCACCTTTCAGAGGGTGCATTATTACTGGGGATTGAGTTCACTACCGTCACACTGAGATACATCCTCATCCTCCCTTTATTTATTTTTTTGAGCCAGGGTCTTGCTGAAGTGCCCAACATGAACTCAAGCTTGTGATACTCCTTCCTCAGTCTCCCACAGTGCTGAGATTACAAGTATGTGTAGCACACTTGTCTATCACTTAGAGTCTTTAGGACTCTTAAAACTAATTCATGAACTGAGCCTAATTAGCCTCATCTAACCATAGATATGTTATTCTTGAGAATTTTATAAATAACCAATATATGAATATATTACAGATATTTAAGCCATTATAGAGAAACACCTTATCCGAGAAAAGAGAGTTTTTCTCCCCATGGACCTATTGACATTTACACACAGCTAATATAAATTGAGCATGTATTTTTACATGATTTTACTCTAGATTTTTGTTTGATACATATCATTAATAAGAATTACTGTCATTTGTATTCTAGTGTTTAAATTCTTTGACTGTATAATAATATATCCATTTTTCATTTGACAAAGTTGAAGTTAATACTTGAGCTTGAATTGAGTCTATTCTGAAAAAAGGCCCTGTCTTCATACTCCTGTGTGTTAGGCCACAACAGATCACCTTCCATTCACCCTGCTGCACTGGAGAGCAAACCTAGGCTTCGCACTAAGTGAGCATTCTTATCACTGACAACATCCTCCCATCCCCTACCCCCTAAACACACCTGTACCGCCCCTCCCCTTTTCATTTGAAATAGGGTCTCACTGTATTGGCCAAGCTGACTTGGAATTTTTCATTTTCCTGCCTCAGCCTCCTTAGTAACTAGGGTCACCACTGTGTTGTTCCTCCTTTGTGTGTGTTTCCGTCTTTTTGTTTGTTTTTTGAGACAGAGTCTCACTTTGTAGTTCAGGCTGGCCCTGAGCTCACTATGTAGCCCAGGCTGGCCTTGAATTTAAAACAATCCTCCTGCCCAGTCTCCTGACTGCTGGGATTATAGGCATGCACCACCATGCCCGGCTCCTTCCTTCCTTCTCTCTTCCTCTCTCCCCTCTTTCTGGTCTTCTCTTTCTTTCTCTCCTTTTCTTTTTTTTTTTTTTTGAGACAGGGTCTCGCTTTGGAGTTCAGACTGGCTCTGAGCTTACTATGTAGTCCAGGCAAGTTTTGAACTCAGCAATCCTCCTGCCTCTGCCTCCCGAGTGCTAGGATTACAGGCGTGAGCCACCACGCCCGGCACTATGGTATGCGGTGGTATGTGGTATTGATTGCTGGTGGGCGTGAGTCTCCACGCCCAACATTGTATATGGTTACCGGGGATCAAACTCAGGACCTTGCGCTTGCAAGGCAGGCGCCAGAACCACTGAGCTAACCCTCCGGCCCTCTCTCCTTTTCTTGTCTTGTCTTTCAGTCTCACTAATGCAGTTAAGCCTGGTTTCAAACTCACAGCACTCTTCCTGCCTCAGCCTGGCACTACCCCATGCCTGGCACAGTGGATCTTAAGTGTTAAGTATCAGGAAAGCTCTCCAAGGCTGTCTTAGAGTCAGTTCTAAACTCAAAGAAGAGATTTGCATGAATTTACTTTGGGAAACTTTCCTAGGGAACAAGACGGGCAGGCTTAGGCATGTGGTTGTAGTTTGGTCTTAGATCCTTGCCTACCATGTACAAGATCCTGCAAAGAGTAATAAAGCAACCAAAAAAGAGAGGCTGGGAAATGGAAGAGAGAAAGGCAAAACAGTGAGATGTTCTTAAATCACTGGTGTTGAGAAGGAGCTGTAGCCCTGTTCAAGTCAAGGACACAAGTAATGTTTATCATCTGTCAGCTCTGTGCTTTTGGTGTGAGCTTGTGCACTACCAGGCTCTCATCTGCTCTGCCAGCAATTCTGGGAAGCAGAAAACTATGGTTTAGTTGCAGTTGGTCACTACCAGGTCACACTTGTGTGCAGCTGAATGCTGCACCACACTTGTAGTAAAAGACAGAACTTTAAAGAGATGTTATTTGGAGCCAAGACTTTGAACGTGAGATTTGTCTCCTTACCAAGGAGAGAGGAGGTAGAGGAGGTGGAGCTTAGATCCTTAGGTGTTATGCAGGAGAACTTGAAAAAACTCCATTTAGCATGGCATTAATGATTTAGTATAACTATGAGAAAATGTAGAACTAGCCACACAATTAGTTTTGGGACTTCCTATCCTGTTTGCTTCTTAAATCAGTTTCAGCACTTTCTTTGTGAGAATTTACCCACTTTGTGTACGTTATATAATTTGTAGGTCTCTATAATTGTCCTTGTAAACCTTAGTTCCATATGGTTGACAATGAGGGCTGGGGATTTAGCTCAAGTGGTACCGTGCCTTCCTTGGAAGCACATAGGGCCTGAGTTCAATCCCTAGTATTGTGCCCCCCCCCAAAAAAAGGAAAGAAATACTTCATTTCATTTCTGATTTTAATAATTTGGGCCTTCCTTTTTCCTTGCTAACCCTGCCTCAAGTTTGTCTGTCTTTTAAAAATATTTTTTTTGAGACAGGGTCTCTCGCTTTGTAGTTCAGGCTGGCCCTAAACTCACAATGTAGCCTGAGCAAGCGTGGAACTCAGCAATGCTCCTGCCTCTGCCTCCTGAGTGCTGGGATTACAGGCGTGAACCACCACACCCGGCAAGTTTGTTAGTCTTTTTAAAGAACCAACTTTTGGAGGTGGGTCACATACATGTGTATTCCCAGTATTCCAGAGGTAAGGTAAGAGAATTTCAAGCCCAGTCTGAGACCCTGTGTCAAAATAAACATGGAACCAAAAAAAGCCAACTTTCAGTTTTACTGAGTTTTCTTTATTTTCTCTTTTAATTTTGTTTATTTCCATTTCAGTCTTTATTATTTCCTTCCCTCTGCTTGCTTTTGGTTTAGTTTCCTCTTTTTTTTTAATAGTTTCTTTAAGTGAATGATTATATTGATTTGTAATTTTTTTCTCACAGGTTTGAGACTTTCGAACCCAGTGTCTCCACACTGAGCTCTATTCTTCACCCTGTTAAAAAGTTTTGAGATAGTCTTCCTAAATTGCCAAAGGTTCAAATTTGCAGTTTTTTGCTTTAGCCTGTCAGAGTACAGGGATCACAAATGTGCGCCGTCATATCTGGCCAATTTGGGATCTTTTAAATTTTTATCCTTTTAATATAAACATAGCTATTCATTTACTCATAAGCATAACATTAACTGCATTCTCTTAAGTTCGGTTATGTCCTGTACTTATTTCAAAGTATTTTATAATTTCCTTTATTTCTTTGGTCTGTTGGTTATTTAGGATTGTTGTATTAGTTTGTACATACTTGTAAATTTACCAAACTTCTATCTCGTGTTTTTCTTTTGTTTTATTCCTACCTAATTTAATCTCATTGTAGTTGAAGGATATGCTTTGCATGATTTCTGACTTGTATTTTTTTGTTTTGAGATGGGCCTCACTTTTTTATTTTATTTTTTTTATTTTTTTTAATTTTTTTTTTTTTGAGACAGGGTCTCGCTTTGTAGTTCAGGCTGGCCCTGAGCTCACTATGTAGCCCAGGCAAGCCTCGAACTCAGCAATCCTCCTGTCTCTGCCTCCCGAGTGCTGGGATTACAGGCGTGAGCCACCACGCCCGGCAAGATGGGCCTCACTTTTGTCCAGGTTGGCTTCCAGCTTGCAATTCTCCCACCTCAGCTTCTGAGGTAGCTGGGGTTAACGCATGAGCCCCTGCTCCTGGCTTCGCTTGTGATTTTAAATCTATGGAGGCTTGCTCTGTGGCCCAACTTAAATCTATCTTGGGAAACAGTGCATATTGTGTTGCTAGGTATAGTGTTCTAAAAGATTCGGTTTATGATATTGTTGAAGTCTTCTGTCTTCTTTTAACTTTTTAATGTTCTAGTTGTTCTTTCCATTAATAGAAGTGGATACAGTCTCTAGTAATTACAAAAATATTTTTTCTTTAGTTCTGTTAATATTTGGGAATTTTATGCTACTCTGTATAGAGTATGAATGTTTATGTGTTTGTTTTTGTAATACTGGGGGATTAAACGCAGGATCTGCTAAGCTAAATCTCACCCCTTCCTCCCCAATACATTTTGAAACAAAGTCTTTTGGTTTTTTTTTGAGACAGGGTCTCGCTTTGTAGTTCAGGCTGGCTCTGAGCTCACTATGTAGCCTAGGCAAGCATCGAACTCTGCAATCCTCCTGTCTCTGCCTCCTGAGTGCTGGGATTACAGGTGTGAGCCACCATGCCCAGCAGTTTTTTGGTTTTTTGAGGCCAGGTCTATAGTTTAAACTGACCTTGAACTCACTATGTAGCCTAGGCTGGCCTTGAACTCATGGTGATCCTCCTACTTCAGCCTCTTAAATGCTAGGATGACAGGTATACACCACCATACCTCAGTGCCTGACAGTGGCTTAATATTAGAATATATAAAGAGCTTCTATATCTTCCATCAAAAGAAAATAAAATTTTAAAATTAACAGAGGAGCCAGATATGGTGCTGCATGGCTGTAATCCCAGCATTTGGAAGGCTAAGTTGGGATTGCAAGTTGAGTCCCACCTAGGCAACTTTTCAAAACGCTGACTCAAAAAAAAAAAAAAAAAAAAGTCCTGTAAAGGGCTGGGGATGTACCTCAGTGTGAAGGCCCTGGGTTCAGGTCTCAGTACTGTGAAAAAAGGGTGGAGAGACTTAAACATTTCTTCTGAGAAGACATCTAAGGGGCCCAAAGGCGTACTCACCATAAGCAATTTACATGTATCAACCCAGGAATTAAACTTAAAAAAAAATAGAAAATGAGAAAGAACCTAAACCAGATCCAGCCACTCTAGTCATCTAGCTCACCAAAGGCAAACCCAGGGAACAATGAGCTGGAACAATCCAAAACCACCTACCTGAAGTCTTTAAGTTATAACAGTGGAAGCAACATGGCAGATGAATGGGATTCTAGAAAAAAATCAGAGCAGAAATAATTTCTCTGATAACTACAGAGATGGTGACCAGGGTGAAAGATATGGCTGGTGACCTTAGAGGAGATACAGATTTAAAAAATTAGAAGAGCTCAGAAAAATAATGGAAACCATGAATGCCCAGCATAGGAAAGAAATGGAATCTGTGAAACAGATTCAAATAGTGTGATGAATTAATGAATAATCAACTTGAAATACCCAGCTGAACTAAATCAGCATGGTTTCATAATGGAAGACTCACCGAGGATTGTTACCAATAGCATAAACTAGAGAGCTGGGGTTTTAGTTCAGTGACACTGCGCCTTCCTGGCAAGCTTAAGGTCCTGAGTTCAATTCCCAGTACTGAGTGAGGAGTGAACTGGAGTGGGAGGATTATGAGGCTATTTTAGGAGAAAATTGCTGTGGTTACTTTTCCTGATGTGAACTTGGCTGCCGTCGCCCAAGGATGACCACAGGGCCTTGCTGTCACAGGAATGGCTGCTGTTCTTGTCAGGGGAGCTCTGATTTTGTTTTTTTTTTTTTTTTGCTTTTGAGACAGGGTCTCGCTTTGTAGTTCAGGCTGGTCCTGAGCTCACTATGGTGCCCAGGCAAGCCGCCGTGAACTCAGCAATCCTCCTGTCTCTGCCTCCCGAGTGCTGGGATTACAGGCGTGAGCCACCACTTCCAGCATTGTGGTATGTGGTGTTGATTGCTGGTGGGCGTGTCTCCACGCCCAGCATTTTATGTGGTTAGCAGGGATCGAACTCAGGACCTTGCGCTTGCGAGGCAGGTGCCAGAACCACTGAGCTAACCCTCCGGCCCGAGGGGAGCTCTGATTTTCATTGTGAGAATCACTTCCTGGCTCCAGCCCTCCACCAGGGGGATGGATCGATCCTTCACCTGACTAGCATAAGGTTCCACCACTGGCCTTTGGGCTTTCCTGGTGCAGATGCTCCATGCAGACAAGTGTGAGTTGTTACCATGCAATCTAGGCTACTGGCTGGACTCATGGGGGACATTGCCTTTCACTAGACTTGTATGGAACATTGCTGTGGAATCTAGACCCTTGGCTGGATTCTTTGGGTCTCTGTTGTGTGGCTTAGATCTCTTGCACTCTTCTCCATTTGACTTTTTGGGTGGATATTATAAAATAGCCCTGTAAATTATGTGTCCTCTATTACCCTTACAAACCCTGACCACAGTAGATGTTCAGGAGATGAAAAATGCCATTGAAAGTTTATGAAGCACAGTGAGCCAATATGAGGACAGAATATCAGATACAGAAGACAGGATTGGGCCAGGGATTTAGTATAGTGGCACCACTGCCTGCCTTGTAAATGCAAGATCGGGAGTTAGAGCTCCAGTACCCCCCCCCAAGACAGGATTGCAGTTAGCAATCATGAAAAGAAAGATTTCTTAAAAATAGCAAAGGACCATGAGAAATCAATTCAGCAGCTGGTAGATGATACAAAGAAGAATAACGAAAGATTGATTGGAGTCAGTGAAAAAGCAGGAGATAACACAAATCATATAAAAACTTATTGACAGATGTAATGGCAGAAAACTTCCCAAACAGGGAGAAAGAATTTGACATAGAGATAAATGAGGCATATGGAACTCCAATTAAAAAAAAATTCTCCCAACTCACATAATAGTTAACATTCCAGAAATTTAACACAAGGTCAGAATATTAAAAACTGTTAAAGAGCCAGGCGTGGTGGCTCACGCTTGTCATTCCAGCACTCAGGAGGCAGAGACAGGAGGACTGCTGAGTTTCTAGGCTTGCCTGGGCTACATAGTGAGCTCAGGGCCAGCCTGAACTACAAAGCAAGACCCTGTCTCAAAAAAAAAAAACTGTTAAAGAAGCAAATGACCTGAAAAAGGAAAGCCTATCAAAATCAGGGTACACGTCTCAACACAAACTCTTGAGTCAAGGAGATCTTAAAGTATTTCAAACCCTAAAGGAAAACAACTTTCAACCAAGATTAAAGTACCCCCGAAAAACTATCTTTTAAAATTGATGGAGAGCCAGGTGTGGTGGCTCATGCCTATAATCCCAGTACTCTGGAGGCAGAGGCAGGAGGATTGCTAAATTTGAGGCTGGTGTGGGCTACATAATTGAACTCAGAACCAGGCTGAACTACAAAGCAAGACCCTGTCTCCAAAGACAGAAAGAAATATTGATGGAGAAATAACATGCTTCTGTGATAACACCCGAGGAAATTCATGAACACCAAACCAGCATTCCCAAGTGCTCTGAAGGATATTCTAGAAAGAGATAACAAGGATTATAACTCCATGAACCCCCAGTACAGTGAATCTACTAGACAAAGCAAGAGATTAAATAGGAGGAAAGAAGGGATTCAGCAACAGGAAAATTAACATGACAGAGATAGGTCAGTATCATCAATATTAATGGTTTCAATTCAACAAAAAGAAATAGATTGGCAGAATGGGTCAAGAAGCAAGATCCAGCACTACGCTATAAATAAGAAATACTTAATTGAAAAAGAAATTCACGGGAGCTGGAGATTGAGCTCTGGTTCCAGTGCCTGCCTAGCAAGCACAAGGTTTTGAGTTCAATCCCCAGTAACCACATACAACAATACCTGATGAGGTGACTCACGCCCACCAGCAATCTACTACAGATCACAGTGTAGGGTGTGGTGACTCATGCCTGTAATCACAACACTTGGTAGGCAGAGGCAGGAAGATTGCTGAATTTGAGGCTTCCCTGGGCTACCTAGTGAGCTCAGGGCCAGCCTGAACTACAAAGTGAGACCCTGTCTAAAAAAAAGAAGAAATTCATAGACTGAAAATCAAAGGATGGAAAACAATACTCCATGGGACAGGAACTCAGAAAAAAGCAGGGGTAGCTATTTTAGTTGCAGACAGAGTGGACTTCAAGCCAAGAGTGATTAAGAAAGACAAAGGAAGGGCCGGAGGGTTAGCTCAGTGGTTCCAGCGCATGCGTCGCAAGCGCAAGGTCCTGAGTTCGATCCCT
>PVIC010034105.1:0-19766 GCA_004025085.1 Thryonomys swinderianus
TTCAGGCTGGCCCTGAGCTCACTATGGTGCCCAGGCAAGCCGCCGCAAACTCAGCAATCCTCCTGTCTCTGCCACCCGAGTGCTGGGATTACAGGCGTGAGCCACCACGCCCAGCATTATATGTGGTAACCGGGGATCAAACTCAGGTCCTTGTGCTTGCGAGGCAGGCGCCGGAACCACTGAGCTAACCCTCCGGCCCAAAAATAAAATTTTAAAAAAAGGAAGAAAACAAGAAAAAATTTTCAGAGAGTTGAAATTGGTTGTTCCTGGAGGATGGGTAAAGTACAGTTGTGTTCTGCCATGAATTTGTGGCCTGTTTGTTTTTATCTATGTTTTACCTATTTTTATTTTGATAAAAATGGGCCCACTTCTATACTGCTGATCCAAATGTAAGATGGTGCAGGCATTGAGCTTACAAAGTTAAGCACAGTTACACTCTGTCACGGTTTGGATGTTTTTGTTTTTTGAGACAGGGTCTCGCTTTGTAGTTCAGGCTGGCTCTGAGCTCATTAGGTAGCCTAGGCAAGCTTCGAACTCAGCAATCCTCCTGTCTCTGCCTGTCAAGTGCTGGGATGACAGGCGTGAGCCACCACGCCCGGCTGTCACAGTTTGGATGTGCTATATCCTCCAAGGCTTATGTGTAGAAGGCTTGGTCCCCACTGCAGTGGTATTCAGAAGTGGGGCTTTTGGGAGCAGATGGACCATGAGGACTCTAACTTCATTGAGGGATAAATCCATTGATGACTTCATAGCTCAATGAGGGCTGGGGCTTTAGCTCAATGGTTCCCGAGTCTGCCTTGCAAGTACAAGATCTCAAGTTCCATCCCCTGTACCCAAAATAAAACACCTTGTGACCAATAGCTCAATAAGCTTATTAGGAAGTGGGATCCAGCTGGAAGAAGCAAGTCACTGGGGGTACAGCTTTGTAGGGTGTATTTTGTCCCTAGGCTCCTTCTCTCAGCTCACTCTCACTCACTGACTGCCTTGATGAGAGCAGCTTTATTCTGCCATCCCTCTGTGCCATAATGCTCTGTCTTGCCACAGAATATAGCAATGGAACAAGAGACTGTTGTCCTATACTTCTGACACTGTGAACCAAAATTTATCATTCCTCCTTTAAGCTGATTTTCTCAGGCACCAGTGACAGAAAGCTGTACACCATACAACCCAGCAATTCCATTCCTGGTTATATAGCCATGAAAAAAACTGAAAACAGGCGTGTGCAGGAATAGTTCTGTAGCACTCATAATAACCAAAAATGCAAACCATACAAGTGTTCATCAGTGGACAAACAGAGAATAAAATATGGTATGTACATCCATACGATGGATGACTCTTCTTCTGTAAAAAGGAAAGAAATAACAGATACATATTATAACATGGAAGAACTTTGAAAACATGACAAATGAAAGAAGGCAGACACAAAAGGCCACATACTCCATAATTCCATTCATGTCAAGTGTTCAGCACAGGCAAATTGGTATACATTAAAATTAACTGAGTGGATTAAGGATGTACCATGGGGACAGAGTGTGTGCTTAGCAAAGACAAGGGCCTGGATCTGACCCCCAGGATGGCTAAAATAGTTTATTTGTTGGCTGGGGTTAGGAGGAAGAAGTGATGAAGAATAACTGCCAACTTATGGGAGTTTTTTGGGGTAATGAAAGTGTTCTTGTGATGTGTGCACAACATTGTGAATATATTTTAAAACTACTGAAATACACACTTAAAAAGACCAACTGAATTTCATGGAAATTTTATCTCAGTTAAAGATATATTTAATTTTAACAAAACAGGGAGATAGTTTTTTTTTTTTTTTTGCAAATGGGAAGGGGACAAAGGGAAGGAAGCAGGAGGGGGGAGGGATATAAAAAGAATTAAATTGTGTTATTACAACTCGGTGTGGTGGCACACACCTCTAATCCCAGTACTTGGGAGTCTGAGGCCAGAAGATCACTGAGTTCAAGCCCACCCTGGGCTACACAGTGAGTTTGAGGTCAGCCTGAACTATATAGTGAGACTCTATCTCAAAAAAACAGAAAAAACAACAAAAAAGATGTGTTATTACATGTACCAACTCCCCCAAATGAATGTAATCATTAGGTACTGCAAATATACTAATAAAAACAAAAACAATTTAAGACATCAGGTTCAAACTGTTTTTTTTTTTTTTTTTTTTTGCTTTTTGAGACAGGGTCTTGCTTTGTAGTTCAGGCTGGCCCTGAGCTCACTATGGTGCCCAGGCAAGCCGCCGCGAACTCAGCAATCCTCCTGTCCCTGCCTCCCGAGTGCTGGGATTACAGGCGTGAGCCACCACATCCGGCATAGGTTCAAACTGTTTTAACAATAAAAAAAGATATTTTATATTGGGAGTGTGTGAAAATAAAACACCTTAGAGGGCTAAAATCCATTGAACCTCAAAACCTCCCAAAAAATCCTGGAAATAATTTTTTGGTGGTCCTAGGAATTCAACTCAGGTCTTCACACACGTTAAGCAAGCATTCTACCACCGAACTACATCCCCAAGCCTTCTTGTTTTAAAATAGGATCTCACCAAGCTCCCCAGGCTAGCCCTGGACTTGTTTTGATCCTCCTGCCTCAGCCTCCTGACCTAGCTCAGGTTGCTAGAAGAAATTTGAAGGCCTATTCTGCAAAGGTACTTGTGATAAAAGAGCAGTTAGTGGTGAAGAGGTACCAGAGAGCTAGATGATCTAAAGATCTGATTCTTGCTACTTACTGGCTGTGAGCCCTTCTGCACAATTCTTCATTTTTCCAAAGTTTAATTGGCTCATCACGCAAATGGGGCAATAAGTCTCTATCTTATCAGTGATTGTGCAGAATATAAGAGATAAAGCTTGTAAAATCTCAGGACTTGGCTCAGAGTAAAACTCAGATTTGCTATTTACTGTTAGTATTGGACAACTTGTTAAACACTCTAGGAATTCCCGCTCCCCACATAGAGTAAACAGGTTGACCACACAAAACAGAGCGCCCACATAGAGTAAACAGGTTGACCACACAAAACAGAACGAGCAGGTAATGGGAGATGATTTCAGGAAAAAGCAACACTATGAGGCCACGCCGCGTGCGGCCCTTGGAAGGCCTTCTCGCGGGTTAGACCGTCGCTCTAGGACACTCAGCCTGCAAGCAGCGGTTGTCCTAAGAGGAGAGATGCCCTTGGAAGCCAAGAAAGCTAGTGACCATGGCTGCGCGCTGCAGGGCCGCAGTGGGCGGAGCTCTGCAGAGCAAGAGCTGCGGCCACCTGGGATCCGGTGCGGAGTGGGGGGGGGGGGGTGTCGGTGGAGGAGGGCTTGGTGGCTGCGGAAGGGACCGCCCGGCAGGGGTCCCCGTGAACATCCACTTGCCGCGTGCTAGAAGATTTCCAGGAGCACGGCGACAGAAAGGATTGGGGAACCAAAACGCTCAGGATTATCAAGACCAGAGTGGGCCAGGGGCTGGGGAAAACTGAGGTCAGAGAGGACGAAATCCTGGGCCTGCAGGGTCCGAAAGGGGGTTCCTCTTGGAGGATCGCGCATGTGGGATAGTAGGAACAGGCGGGGGCCCCCCGAATCCCACGGTCTGCGACACTGGGCCCCGCCCCGCGACGCCTCTGTCCTTTGCGCCCCGCCCACTCTCTTAAAGCCTGGGCCAGAGGGTCCAGTTTATCCCCTGGCGTTCTCCTCAATCTGGATTTGTTCGCTAAATTTTTTTTCCCATCATTTGTACAAAAGAACTGTATTTCTTTGCTGGGCTCCTTGAAAGCAGATCTGGCTCTCATCAGTCCTTAGTGCCTGGGCCTGGCAGACTCACAGCGGTGTGTGTGGGGGGGGGTACCGTTGATGGCTGCGCCAGTGAATTGATTCTCCTTGGTGGGGCACAGTTTCACCGTTGGAACTCTGGTAGCAGAGACGAAGGACGAAGGGCCTTACCCAGGAGTTAAAACATTTCAGCTATCTTGCGGCTGTAGATTGGTAGCCAATGCCAGAGCTCGACTACTGCTCTTTTCTGGCTTCATGCTACCGTTGGATGAGGAGGTGACTTAACGCTGTGATTTTTCACGTGAGGACGTGGAGTGGGAGGGGTAACCCAGGGTGCCGCATATCCCGAGGCTTCCTCCAGCATTAGGATAGGGTCAGCATTTTCTATACTTGTCCCCTTGGGCACTGCAGTAGTCAAAGCTGTAGGGAGCAAAGGGAGGTCCCTGGCCCAGGCACTGTGGCCAATATCCTGAGTGTGGAAAAGGTATTGAAATGGGAAGAGCAATGTTGCCTTTTTATTTTTATTTTTTGGGGGTGCTAGGGATCAAATGCTAGACAAATAGTGCTTCATGCTAGACAAATGGTCTACCGCTGAGTTATACCCCCAAGATTGCCATTTAATGCTAGTCTCAGATTGACTTGGCACAGATGTACTTATCAAACTGTTATTGAAATAGTTTTCTGGGAGGAGTGCAATGACAATAAGACACAGCGTTTGCACCCAGGGAGTCAAAACTGAGTAGAGCAGTAGCTTTACCTTCATAAGATATTCAGGAACTCAAGAAATTTATCTTGGGGACAGGGATTTAGCTCAGTGGTTCTGGCATCTGCCTGGCAAGCACAAGGTCCGAAGTTAAATCCCCAGTACCACAATGCCAGGCGTGGTGGCTCACATCTGTAATCCCAGCACTCGGGAGGAGGCAGAGGCAGGAGGATTGCTGTGAGTTTGAGGTTTGCCTGGGCTACATAGTGGCCAGCCTGAACTACAAAGCAAGACTCTGTCTCAAAAAAAAAAAAGAAAGAAAGAAATGCCGGGCGTGGTGGCTCACGCCTGTAACCCCAGCACTCGGGAGGCAGAGACAGGAGGATTGCTGAGTTCGCGGCGGCTTGCCTGGGCACCACAGTGAGCTCAGGGCCAGCCTGAACTACAAAGCGAGACCCTGTCTCAAAAAAAATAAAAAAAAAATTTTATCTAAAAAAGTGTTTCTCTGCCAGAGGTTCACAGAAAACTTGTGGGGCTTTTAAAGTATATGCAAACAACTCTAGAGCTGTAGTTTTAGCTGCTCAAGAGGCTGAGGCAGAAGGGTTACTTGAGCTTAGGAGTTCTAAGTGATGCAGGGAATATACCTTGCCCCTGTCTCAAAAAGAACCAAAACAAAACAAACAATTAAAAAAAAAGCACAGGATCTAATTGGCTAATTGGACAATGTCTTGCTCCAGTGTATGTACAATATACAGAGACTTCTCTAACCAGATTAACCCTTGGGTATGAGTGTAAACCACAGAGATAAACCCGAAAAGGCAGGTGTTGACCATCTTATTTATTTATTTATTTTCCTGTTCTGGGCATTGATTGAACTTATGCTTGTGAGTCAGGCCAGTGCCATTGTTGCCTTTAATTTTTTTTACTTTTTTTGAACTGGGAATTAACCCAGGACTTTCACACTGAACCACATTCCCAGGCCTTTTTTTCCCCCTGAGACAGGGTCTAGCTAAATTGCTAAATTACTCAGACTGGGCTCAAATTATAATCTTTCTGCCTTAGTTTCAGAGTGCTAGGATTATAGGCATGTTTCATCATGCCTGGCTCTTGTTAGCCTATTTTGTGGAGACCACAAATAATTTTCATTTCATATAAAAAGTTTTGCATTTATTATTTATTTTTATTTTTTGAAGTTCTGGACATTAAATCCAGGCTCTTAGGCATGCTAGGTAAGGACTGCATTACTGAGCTGTACCTCTACTCTTATTTTTATTTTTTTTTTAGGTTTTTTTTTTTTGAGACAGTGTCTCACTTTGTAATTCAGGCTGGCCCTGAGCTCACTACATAGCTCAGGCAAGCCTCGAACTCAACAATCCTCCTGCCTCTGCCTCCTGAGTGCTGGGATTACAGGCATGAGCCACCATGTTGGGCACTGTGGTATGTGGTACTGATTGCTGGTGAGTGTGAGTCACCACGCCCAGTATTGTATGTGGTTACCGGGATCGAACTCAGGGCCTTGTGCTTGCGAGGCAGGCTCTGGAACCACTGAGCTAAATCTCCAGCCCATCTTTTAGTTTTTTGAGATGGTCTTGCTTTGTAGTTCAGCCTGGCTCTGGGCTCACTATGTAGCCCAGTCGAGCCTCGAACTAAGCAATCCTGCTTCTGTGTCCTGAGTGCTGAGATTATAGCAATGAGCCACCATGCCCAGCATTGTGGTATGTGGTACTGATTGCTGGTTAGTGTGCATCACCATGCCCATTATTGTTGTATGTGGTTACCAGGGATCAACTAGGGACCTTGTGCTTGCTAGGCAGGCACTGGAACCACTGAGCTAAATCTCCAGCCCTCTGCTCTTATTTTTAAAAAGTTTTTTTTTTCCCACTAATCCCAGCATCTATGGTATGTGGTATTGATTGCTGGTGGGAGTGAGTCACCACACCCGGTATTGTTGTATGTGTTTACTGGATTGAACCAGGGCCCTTGCTCTTGCTAGGCAGGCGCTGGAACCACTGAGCTAAATCTCTAGCCCTTTTAAAAAAGTTTTTAAGGAGATATAATTAACATTTTACCACAGATTTGGCAGTAGTCCATACCAGTTATACTGAAAGCAATGTTTGATGGGCTGGGAATGTAGCTCAGTGGTAGAGCACTTGCCTAATACCAACAAGGCCCTATGTTTGATTCCCAGAACATGTGTGTGCGTGCACACACACACACAGATTTCCAATACATGAGTGCATACAGACACAGACACACATATGCACACACACTTATACATCCATATGATTGAATACCCTGCACTCATCATAAGGGATAATACAGCTAAGGAATTAGCTCAAGTGGTACCGGGCCTATCTTGCAAGCACAAGGGCCCAAGTTCAATCCCTATAAATGATGATGCAAAACTATATTAAAGTAGGAGAAAGGTCAAGACTTATCTTTAAATATGTATATATACATATCTGTATATAATATTCATGAATATATATTCATATATATAATCCTTTGGTTATATATATATATTTTTTTTGAGACAGGGTCTCACTTTGTAGTTCAGACTGGTCCTGAGCTTACTATGTAGCCCAGGCAAGCCTCGAACTCAGCAATCCTCCTGTCTCTGTCTCCCAAGTGCTGGGACTACAGGCGTGAGCCACCACGCCCGGCACTGTGGTTTGTGGTATTGATTGCTGGTGGGCGTGAGTCGCCATGCCCAGCATTCTATGTGGTCACCAGGATGGAACTCAGGACCTTGCGCTTCTGAGGCAGGCGCCGGAACCACTGAGCTAAATCTTCGGCTCCTGGTTATATATTCTTATTATTAGATAGAGACTGAAAAGTCAGCTAATCAAAATTTGGTGATGACTGACTGTAGTGGGTAAGATATTAGGTCATTTTTCTGCATACTTTTCTGTATTAAGTTGCTTACAAATGTTTAATTATAAATATATGTTATCTTTATGAAATATTTTAAGACTAGAAAGTGATTAGTGATGTTATAAGGAATAATAATGGTAACATTAGAAGTTTAGTATGTATTAGATATTTTTCTAAGTGTTTTATATGAATTATCTAATTTAATTCTCACAACTCTGATGGACTATTCTCTTTTGCAATATCAAGCAAACTGAGGTTTGAAGAGTTTAACTGTCCATAATCACAAGGTTAGTAAAGTGATGGGGCAAGATGAAAGGGAAGATACTCTGCCTGCAGAAGTAGGTCTCTCTGGTTTGAACTACAGGGGAAGCTGGATGTCTTTTTGGAGTTAGCAGAAATTACCAGGTTTTTTAGTTTGTTTGTTTTTTGGTACTAGGAATTGAACTCAGGAACTCATGTTTCCCAGGCAGATGGTGCGTACCTAAGCCACACTTCTGGCCCTTTTTTGTTTTCTTTTGAAACAGAGTCTCACTAAGTATATTGTCCAGGCTGGACCAGAACTTGCAACTGTCCTGCCTCAGGCTCCCAGGGTACTGAGATACAAATATCTTAAATGCAATTTATTTTATTTTATTTTTTGGCAGTACCAGGGGTTGAACTCAGGCCCTTGTGCTTCCAAGGTAAGTGGTACCACTTGAGCTACATTCCCAACCCTGCAATTGAATTTAATCTTACCAACCATACTTCCAAAGCCATTTTCTCTCACTTTTTCATAAGCAATAAGGAAAATAGTGCAAAAATAACTATTACCAAAAAACAAAATTATTACCATGGCATTAGGGATATAGCTCCATGGTAGAGTGGCTCCTTAGCATGTATGAGGGTGCTATCTCCAACACCACACACATATACAATATGTGGTCAGGGATTACGAAAGTCACTACCAACTAAGATAGACCAAGATGTTCTGTGATATTACGTTACATTGCTGGCACAATGAATGATGGCTTTGAATACTGAAAGATACATTGGCACAGTCCCTTCTCCTTCAGTCCAAGCTGATCCTTTAATTTGCTTTAACCCATAGAATGTAGTGAAAGTGCCAGTACTGAACCTAAGCTTTTCTTTTTTTGTGGTACTGGGGATTGAAGTCAGGACCTTATGCTTGCCAGGTAGGCACAGCACCACTGAGCTACATCCCCAGACTTTAAACCTAAGCTTTAAGAAGGCTAGCAGTTTCCATTTTCATCTTTTTGGAAATATTGAACCAATGTGCAAGTCTAGCTATTATGATAGATTATGAAAAGAAGCCATATGGAGATGGAGTAAAGCTGAGAGTACAGAAGAGAGGGAGCTCTTTCAGCTGAGAAAGCTGATGCTAGGCCCACTGGCAAGGACAGCAGAATGGCGGGTTTAATCACAGCCTGGATTCCAAAACGGTGAGTAAATAAAGTGCTTGTTGTTTTGACTCACACATTTTAGGATGGTTTCTTACACAACAGATAATAAAATCATCTCCTCAGCATTCCATTGGTGACTTCTGCTCAAAGCTCAAATCTCCATTCCTTATTCCTTATTTCCCACTTTTATGGCAACAAATTTTCCAGATTTCATATTATTAGGTCCTAAGCAAAAAAAAAACCCTCCTCCATTTTTTTTTTTTTAAATAGGATCTCCCTATGTAGTTCAGGCTGGCACTGAACTCACTGTGTAGACCCCTCTGGCCTTGAACTCTCACTGATCCTCCCACTTCAGCCTTTGAAGAGCTGGGATTACAAGTGTGTTCCACCATGCCTGGTTGCCATTTTTGTTCTGTTTTGTGGTACAAGGGATAGAACCCAAGAACTTGTGCAGGCTAACACTTACGTTCTATCATTTAACTTTACTCCCAACCTCCCCAACCGCTCAAAAGAAAAAATTAAAGAGATCCTACATCCTCACTTTAGGTCTAGCTTTGTTACTAACTAAATGCCTTTTGAAAGTCATTAATCTTTGTTTCACTTGTAAAATAGAGACTAAAACTCACTCTACCTGCCTAAGAGTAAAAATGAATGTAACCGAATTGAAACAAAAATAAAATGCATTAGAAGCTTCCAGTTCAAGAGCAAGTAAGGAAGATCCAAGAGCAAGGATTTGATGGCTTCTGAATGTAACATTCTTGCCCCTGGGCCACACCTTCAGCCCTGAGTATAAAATCTTTAACAAACATCTGTGATTCTGAGTTCTTCTGTAAATAAGGATACTCTTTCCCATTTCCCAGATCAATCTGTGATGATTAAACATAGCACTTCATAGAGACCTGTTGCACAATAAGCAACAATTGGCCTGCATCAAGTACAAAAGTCTTCCTCATCCTCCTTTTCGCCGCCCATCTCCAGAGAGTATGACTTAGCAAGTCTGGAATGGGGCCCAAAAAGCTATTTAAGCAAAAGCAAAAGCAAAAGCAAAGTTCCTCCGTGTATTGGTGTGCAGGTCCCTCTCTCACCACACTGCGAAGGATTTTTTCATTAGCCACCACGCCCCCACTTTCTGTCAAAAGGAACCGCAAATTACAGGTATCGCGACACTCGTTCCTTTCTTCAGGTTAGGGGAGAATCTCGCGAGAGTTATTTGTCCAATCATGAGGCCACGTGGCTTCACAAGATGGCGGCGCGCGGGGATCGTAGTGTCTGCGTTTACGGGAATTTAGCGCTGCGGGTTGCGTAAAATTAGGGGACTGTGCAGTACCACGCCGGACACGTTGTTGGGCAGAAGCGTCTGCCTCAGAGGTGGGTCATTTAATATCTTTTTATTCAGGTTGAGATCATGGGTTAGTTATTCCATTGAGCCCCCGACTTTCTCATTCTCGGGTCAAAGGCTCTGGAAGTGCTGACTTCGGGGTCAAGTAAGCGGGACCTGATGCTGTGTGCGCGTGGGCTGCGAGGTTAAGGGTGGGTAGGAAGTGATAAATAGAATGGTTACTAGGATGAACCCCCGAGGTGGGGGATGATGTTTAGAAAGATATGAAGCAAAGGTGGCAGACAGACAGTGGGTAAGACGAGAGCATGAAAGGAGTGGAAAAGTTGGCCAAGTGGTAGTGGTGGGGTAGGTGTAAAGAGTCGGATTTGTGAGGGAAGGCGAGGACCAAAAGCCGAAGTTAGGGTCGAGGTAGGAGGATCTGTTGAGAAGGAATTCGACATTCTATTCATCATCCTCATCATTTTGGATGAGGGTCTCGCTCTGTGGTCAGGCTGTCCTTGAACTCTGTGTAGCCCAGGTCGGCCTTGATCTTAGGTGATTCTGCTTCCTCAGCCTCTCAAGTGCTGGAATTACAGGTGTGTACCACAAGGCCTGCCCAGGAATTGTACATTCTCAAAGCAGAATTTAGACATTTCTTTTTTACAGGCTTATGTATTAAAAGAAACAGTATTTGAGGGTTAAGTGTCAAGAAGAACCAAAGACACAGAAGCATGGAAATGAGATAGATCAGAGAATGGATGTATCAGCCTCATCATACTATTTTAGCTTTCTGGATTGATTCAGGTAACCCGGAAGAAAAATTTCAGCCCTTAAGATGAATTTTTTTATGAGACTCAAGATAAGGACAGCTAACTCAGGGGCCTGGAAAATGAAATGAGTTCTATGTGAGTGTCTTCTACCAGACCCTGCATTAAGCTTTGGGTTACTAAGTGAACAAAACAGACGAAGTATTTTTTTTCTAATGAAACCTATTGGCTAGGGAAATTTTTTGTTTTGTTTTTTTGAGACGGTCTCGCTTTGTAGTTCTGGCTGGCTCTGAGCTCACTATGTAGCCTAGGCAAGCCTCGAACTCAGCAATCCTCCTGTCTCTGCCTCCCAAGTGCTGGGACTACAGGCGTGAGCCACCACGTCTGGCAGGCTAGGGAGATTTTTAAAAATAAGGAAAATAAATGAAATGCCAGATGGGTAAGTTCAATGTAGACTACTGCAGCTAGGAAAGGAAACAAGAAGTGTGTTCAGGTACTCGAAAAAGATGTAAATGTGGAGGTGATATTTGACCCAAGACCTGAACATTCAGCGTGTGTATTTCTAGGGGGAGAGCAACATATGCAAGTGCAAAAGCCCTAAGACGTGAGTGTGCTACACTTGACTGAGAAGTAGCAAGAAAGCCAATGTGGCTGTAGCAGAATGAATAAAGAAAAGTTGATGAAAGTTAGGGAAAAGTGAGAAGTGACAATGCTGATGGTGATACACAGCTATAATTCCAGCACTGGGGAGGCTGAGGCAGGGTGATTTTGAGTTTGAGACCAGCCAGGTTGGGCTCCATAGGAAGACCTTGTCTCAAAAAAAAAAAAAAAGGCCAATACCTAGCTAAACTTGGAGGAATCAGATATGTTCAGCTAATCATCCAGTGCCTACATTAGGAGATTGGTTAGCAAAAAACAAACAAAAAAGGACTTTTTTAGCTGGGCACAGTGACACATGCCTATAGTCCCAGCAGCTTGGGAAGTTGAAGCAGGAGATTTGCCAGTTTTAGTCATGCCGGAGCAACTAGTGCATGTGGTAATGCATGCATGCACTCAGGAGGCTGAGGCAGGACCAGTCTGGTGACTTCTCTCTGACCAGAATCAACATGAGAGAAAATGAACTGAAACTAGTCTTACCTAGTTTAGGATGTCATGTTGCATGTGCATTGACGTGAGCTGTGAAGTCTTTGGTATATTCCATAGTATGCAGCAGAGCCCTAATATGTCACCTTGCTCTAGTACCTTTCGTTTTTATTGCTGGCCAGAATTTAGAGGAAAGGAAAGCATTTTCCTCTTTGGTGATCGTAGGGTCTGGGACCTGTTCTGGCTTCGTGCTCCCCTTATTCCTGATGGTCTGTAAAAGGTCTGTTAATGTTAAGTTAAAACTAGTGCACATGAGTTAGTGGTAGTGTAAGTGCTACAAGATAGTAACTTAGTGTGCTGAAAAATATCCAGATGACTCTTGTGTTCACTCAACAAATGTTTATTGTATCCCAGTTGCTGGGGGTACAGAGGAAAATAAAACATATTTGCAATCTGGTTTGCCTGTAACATATGTAATTACACTCATAATAGTAAACTGAAGAGATCTGAAAGCATAGAGAGTAAAGGGAGTGGATTTATGGGTCAAAAGAAGCCTGTCTTTGAAGAAGATGCTTAAGGTATGATTTTTTTTGAGACAGGGTCTCGCTTTTGTAGTTCAGGCTGGCTCTGAGCTCACTATGTAACCCAGGCAAGCCTCAAATTTAGCAATCCTCCTGCCTCTGCCTCCTGAGTTCCTGAGTGCTGGGATTACAGGCGTGAGCCACCATGCCCAGCACTGTGGTATGTGGTATTGATTGCTGGTGGGCATGAGTCTCCACACCCAACATTGTATGTGGTCACCGGGGATCTAACTCAGGACCTTGCGCTTGACCTTGTGCTTGTGAGGCAGGCACCGGAACTGTTGAGCTAACCCTCCGGCTCAAGGTATGATTTTTGAAGGATTAATGGATTAATGGCCCTTCAGAGGTGTAAGGAGATGGTGGTAGGGTGGGAGTATCCTGCAGCCAGTAAGAATGGGGGATGGGGGCCAGAGATTTAGCTCAATGATTCCAGTGCCTGCCTTGCAAGCGCAAGGTCCTAAGTTCGATCCCTGGAAACCACATACAATGCTGGGCATGGAGACTCAATGCCCACCAGCAATCAATACCACATACACAGTGCCAGGCATGGTGGGTCACACCTGTAATCTCAGGGCTCGGGAGGCAGAGACAGGAGGATTGCTGAGTTAGAGGCTTACCAGGGGTATATAGTGATCTCTGGGCCAGCCTGAACTACAAAGCAAGACCCTGTCTCAAAAAAAAAAAAGAATGGCGGGTGGTATAAGAGGCCATCATGCAGCAGAGAGTATGAAAGCTGATCAGGATACCTGGAGCATAGAGTAAAAAGGGGAAAGAGGCACCGCAGGAGGCTGGATGGAGAGGGAAGGTCTATATTATCCATGCCTAAAATAATTTCAGACTTTCTTCCCTTAATAGCATGAGGAAGCTGTGCAAGAAGTTTAGTAAAGAAGTGTTAGATGGTTGGCTTTGAGAAGGGAGTAGGGACTGTGCTGGATGAAAAATGGATTGCAAACTTACTAATAATGGTTATAGAGAGATCACTTAGGGTCCTGCACTGGTTCAGAAAAGAAATGATGATCTGGCCCAGAGAGGGAGTTATGGTGGTTGAAAAATTTGAATTAGGAGCTTGGGAATGTTTAGCATGTGGCCCTTGTTTGGAATAGTGCAGAAGGGGCAAGAAAAATGCTAAAGACTTCTTAAGCATAAGAAAGATAGTGACACTGTTTGGTGCCGATAGGGAAAATTAGGAGAGGACCAGTTTGGGTTTAACTTTGGACATGTACACGAAATACTTGAAAGCCTTTTGTGTGAAAAGTGTGCTACCTAGATGGAGAATAGGATTGTGAAAGATCTGGAGCAGGCATGGCAACCCTACGGCACACGTGCCACAGAGTACTGTTTGTATCATTGGAAGCTATAAAATGTTTGCCATCACTGGTTTAGAGTGAAGAAAATTTTTTCTTGAAGTTGGTTATTTTAAAATTTATTTTGTTTTGTTTTATTTTTTGAGACATCATCTTGCTATATAGTTTGGGCTATCTTCCAACTCACTATGTAGTCTGGGCTTGCCTTAAACTCAGTGATCCTCCTGCCTCAGCCTCCTCAGTACTGGGAGGTTATTTTTAGGTGGTTGTGGTTTTTTTTTTTAATTTTGTTTTTCTTTTTACAGTATAAGGGACTGAATTCAGGACCTTGCACTTGCAAGGCAGGCACAGTGCCACTGAGCTAAATCCTGGGCCCCGAGGTTGGTTGGTCTATCTATCTATCTATCTATCTATCTATCTATCTATCTATCTATCTATCTATCTACCTACCTACCTGATCTATCTAATCTATTTGAGACAGGGTCTTGCTTTGCAGTTCAGGCTGGCCCTGAGCTCACTATGTAGCCCAGGCAAGCCTTGAACTCAGCAATCCACCTGTCTCTGCCTCCCAAGTGCTGGGATTACAGGTGTGAGCCACCACACCCGGCACTGAGGTTATTTATTTTTGAGTGTGCAAAACTGTCAGAAAAATTTCTGTAATAGAATGTTAATACTTGTTACTATGTACAATTACATTTCTAACAAAACTTGCAAAGGAAAATTGTTAATTGCTAGGAAACTTCCTAATAGGGAGCCAGGTGTGATGGTACAAACCTGAAATCTCATCACTCAAGAGGTAGAGGTGGGAGAATTCCCAGGAGTTTGAAGTCACTTAGTGAGTTACTTGGGCTACTTAGTAAATTCAAGGCCAGCCAGAAGTACCTACCAAGACCCTCTTTCAAAAAAAATTAAATTTTCTAACACGGTACATGTCTTAGTCACCTTCTCATTGCTGAGATACGGGGACACCCACAGTTTAAAGAAGGAGGTTTACTCCATAGCTAGCTGGCTCTAAGGCAGTAAGGCATAGGTGAAAGGTTTGGCTGAAAGGAGAGCTGTTTATCTCGTGGCATCAGGGAGTAAAGAGAGAAGCCTGGAGGGGAGATATACTTCAGGGAGATATTCCCCAGGTCATGCCCCAGTGACCCACCTCTTCCAACCAGGTTGCCCCTGTCGACCCCAAGCCAGGTATCATGCCTCTGTTATCCAGTCAACTCCCAAACATGTGAGGCTTTGGGGACCATTTTCAATCTGAACCACAAAAGGACTTGCATGACCTACCTGGGCAGATTAGGAAAGGCCTACTGAAGAAAAAATCCTTTTACTGTGATCCTAAGGATGAGTAGGAATTTACCAGCTAAAGGTGGGTAGGTACAGTTGAAGGAATAGCCTACTTGATAGATGGCTAGCATGGAGGGAGAGAAAGAAGAGGGGGTGTGTGATGTAAGTCGATGGTAAAAAGATAGGTGAAGCCAGACCATGCAGGATGTAATGTGTGTGATGAAGTAATGACATCGACTTTTGTCATAAGAATAAGGTAAGGTTTATTGTAGTTTTTTTTTTTTTCTTGTGGTACAGGGCAGGAGGTCGAACTCCGGCCCTTGTGCTTACAAGGTACGTGTGGTACCACTTGAGCTAAATCCCCACCCCTATTGTAGTTTTTTTAGAGAGGGTCTCTCTATGTAGTTAGTGCTGGTCTTGAATTCACTCTGTGGCCCAGGCTGGCCTAGAACTTGCTGCAATCCTCCTGCCTGAGCCTCCCAAGTGTTAGGATTACAAGTGTGGACCACCATACCTAACAGAGTAAGATTTTAAGCAAGTGGACAGGTAGGTCTACTGAGACTTGTATTCAGAGATGATCACTACAAGGAAAAGTGTGATGGAGAGTGAATAAAGGGAAACCAATTAAGAGGCTGTTCTGGCAATCTAGATAATTTATCCTGTGTTGATAATGGTAAAGACAAGATAAATGAAATCAATTTGAGTGTGTAACAGGTAACTGATTTCTTGGATGTGAAAGAGAACTATCAGGTGAATCCTAGATTTCTGGTCTGCATAATACTGTTTAAAATGTTCATTATTAGCCAGGTATGGTGGCTCATGCCTGTAATCCTAGCACTCAGAAGGCTGATACAGGAGGATTGCCAGAAGTTCAGGGCCAGCCTGAACTACAAAGTGAGACTGTTTCTCGTTAATCAGTAGTTCATTATTGATGCAAGCATGCTAGCACACACCTGTAATTCAAGCAATCTGGGAAGCTAATGGAGGAGGATGGCAAGTTTGAGACCAACCTGTGAAATTTAGGGATTTACCAAGACCCTGTCTGAAAATTTAAAAAAAAATTTTTTTTTTTTTTTTTTTTTTGAGAAAAGGTCTCTCTTTGTAGTTCAGGCTGGCCCTCAGCTCACTATGTAGTCCAGGCAAGCCTGAAACTCAGCAATCCTCCTGTCTCTGCCTCCCGAGTGCTGGGATTACAGGCGTGAGCCACCACGCCCAGCCCTGTGGTATGTGGTATTGATTGCTGGTGGGCGTGAGTCTCCATGCCCAGCATTGTATGTGGTTACCAGGGATCAAACTCAGTACCTTGCACTTGTTAGGCAGGTCCTGGAACCACTGAGCTAAATCTCTGGCCCATATTTTTTGTTGATCTTTAAAAACAATATGGACATCTTCTGCAGCCACCTTCTTCATGGTGGCTCCATCTTGGGACTCACTTTTTTTGGGTTTTTTTTTTGAGACAGGGTCTTGCTTTGTAGTTCAGGCTGGCCCTGAACTCACTATGTAGCCCAGGCAAGCCTTGAACTCACGTAATCCTCCTGCCTCTGCCTCCTCACGTATTAGGATTACAGGTGTGAGCCACCACACTCAGCATTGTGGTATGTGGTACCAGGGATCGAACTTGGGGCCTTGCGCTTTTCAGGCAGATGGCAGAACCACTGAGCTAAATCCTTGCCTCCCCTTTTGAGACAGGGTCTTGTTATGTAGTTCAGGCTGCCCTTAAACTCATCAGTCTTCCTGCTGCAGCTTTCCAAGTGCTGGGATTACAGGCATATACCACCATGCACAGCTAGGAATTCACTTTTATATATTTACTTTATATTAGTTTAAATTCTTGAGGGGTAGAGTGTTAACTGGGTTTTGTGAGGAGTGACCTTAGCAGAAAGATTCTTCCCCACAAGTTACCTTTCCCCAAATGATTGTGGTTTTGTTCAATTTGCCACTGAGTCAAAAGTAAATGATCAGTGAAGAATTGCTAAACTTTTTTTCACAGCAGTGGTACCATTTCACATTTACCAGTTTTGTTTTCTTTTGTTTTTTTGCTTTTGCTTTTTGATTTCTTGAAATAGGGTCTTGCTTTGTAGTTCAGGCTGGCCCTGAACACTCTTGGTGGATCAGGCTGACCGAAGTAATTCTCCTGCCTCTGTCTCCTGAGTGCTGGAATTACTAGTGTGTGCCACCATACCTGGCTCATTTTGTTTTGTGCGATAGGGTTTTGCTATGTGCCTTGAACTCACTAGGCACCCTAGGCTGGCCTTGAATTCATGACACTACTTCTGCTTCTGCCTCTGGAATGCTAGGTTTATGGGTGTGTGCCACCACACCCGGCAATATTCCCATCAATTTATCCCTCATGATGAACAATATAAAGCATCTTTTCATGTGCTTACCGTGTACATTTTAAAAATATCTGTTTTCTTAATTGATTAGAGAAGATACGTTGGCTGTGGACCTAAGATTCACAATTTTTTCCCGCTGTTTTTAAAAAACTAAATATGCTGACTTTTTCCCTCTTCTCTGTCTTGTTTTTTAAAGATGGCTCTGAGTAAGTCAATGCATGCAAGAAATAGATACAAGGACAAACCACCTGACTTTGCATATCTGGCATCCAAGTACCCAGATTTTAAGCAGCATGTTCAGATAAATCTGAATGGAAGAGTAAGGTAGGTAACAGATGAAAAATTATTAAGACACTATCATTCTAGTGTGATCTGAAATAGGTACAGTGTAATGGAAAGCAGGTTGGGCTTTTAGAAGACCTGTATAATAACTGTGGTGTTTCATTAAACATCTTATGTGATCTTGAGCAAATCATTTAGCCTTCTTAAATCTCAGTTTATTTCAATCTTAAAATGAGAGAATTGCTGGGTATAGTAAGTAACTCATGTTCTTAGGAGGGTGAGGCAGAAGGATTGTGAGTTTGAGCCCAATCATAGCTGCATAGTGACTTTGAAGCCAGTCTGGGCAAGTTGAAGGCCACAAATGGACTACTTGATGAAATTTTGCCTCAAAAATTATAAATAAATAAATTAATTAATTAACAAACAGAATGAGGGCTGGGAGTATTGCTCAGTGGTACAGCACTAGAGGATGATAGGATTAGACCAAATGCTTTTAATCCTCTGGTTTTGAAGAAAGAAAATGCTACTAATGTCCAAAATATTTCTTAACCTACATTTTTCCTAGAATACTGCAGAGACTAGGAATATTTTCTGTGTGATCTAAAACTTCTGGACTGGTGAGGGTTTAAAGGTACTATTTTTAAAAAAATACGTGTTTATTTTTCCATGAGGTAGGAAAATAATAACCAGAATATCAAAACTGATTTCATAGGTGTTACTACTTAAAATATTGCTAAATTTAAGTTAATTTTTGAAAATTAAGAAAAATATGGCTGGGGATATAGTTTAATGGTACCATGCATGCTTACTATTTACAAGGTCCTGTGTTTAGTCCCCAGTGTGCGTGCACACACACATCCAAAAACACCCACAAAATTCTCCTGTGGGCCGGAGATTTAGTTTAGTGGTTCCGGCTCCTGCATAGCAAGCGCAGGGTCCTGAGTTCAATCCCTGGTAACCAAATAAAACAATACCGGATGTGCTGACTCACAGCCACCAGCAATTGTACCACATACTACAATGCCGTGATGGTGGCTCACGCCTGTCATCCCAGCACTCGGGAGGCAGAGGCAGGAGGATTGCTGAGTTCGAGGCTTGCCTGGGCTACATAGTGAGCTGAGGACCAGCCTGAACTACAAAATGAGACCCTGTCTCAAAAAAAACAAAACAAAACCAAAAAACTCCCTGAAAAACAGTTGCCTTGAATTGCCTTGTTTTATTTTTACCTAAGCCCTAATTACAAAAGGAATTGAAAATTCTAATCCTCTGTGGAGAAGTATTGATAAATCTTTTGATGGGGGAGAGGGGCAGGGTATAAGGAAAGAGAGCAAAATAAAGAATACCAAGGACCCTGAACTGAGCTTAAAGCATTTGCCAACCCTTTTATTCTTGACCCTATCCTGTGGCTTTAGAATGGAGGCATTAGTAAAAGTGCTTTAAAAATGTTATGTTCTAATAGCTAAAACTTTGAATCCAAATACCCATCAGCTCTAGAATGGATAAAGAAGATGTGGTTTTTTAATAAAGTGGAATATTACTCTGCCATCAATAATGATGAGGATGAGTCATTTATATTCAAATGGACATACCTTAATGACATATTCATAAATGAAAGAAATAGGTCACAGATGTGTAGATATCATATCTTTTCTCTTGTGTGAGAAACAGGTTATAAATGTGTTCTAGAAAGCTTGATTGATATTGTGAAATAGTAAATATTCAAAGGGAAATGGGGCTTAGGGGTAAGTAATGGGGGAAAGAAAAATTGATGGTTAAAAAAGAAACTTGTATACAGGGGCGGGGGGTTGTAGGGTAGGTAGGGGATGGGAAAAAATGAGAATTAAGTCATGACATACTGGTAAAAAGTCTCAATGTTGAGTGTAATTGTGATGTATATAATGTGCCAATAAATTAAATTAAAAAATGTTATGTTCATTTTTCCTGGGACATAATCCTTGACTTTTTCTTTCTTTCTTTCTCTTTCTTTCTTTCTTTCTTTCTTTCTTTCTTTCTTTCTTTCTTTCTTTCTTTCTTTCTTTCTTTCTTTCTCTCTCTCTCTCTCTCTCTCTCTCTCTCTCT
>PVIC010034106.1:8689-19657 GCA_004025085.1 Thryonomys swinderianus
TATTAGACCAAAGCACAAGTTTTAACACGTTTTTTCTCAGACTTGAAAATTCTGTATTTTATTTACTTATATATTATATCAGTAAATGTTTGCAGTACATGCCTATATTCCTTGTATGTAGTTGGTACATAGCACATCTTATTTTCCTTTTTCCTTTTCATCTTCTTTCATTCCCTTCCCCTTTCACCCTCCATCTTTTGATCCTCTTCCCACTTGACATCTCCCTACTTCCTGTTATCTATCTTTTATTTTCTCTCTATTTATAATTTGATTTTCTCACATAAGATATACTATTTGATACTTAAGTTGTATGTCTAATTTATTTTCCTTGCGCTGATCTCAAAGTACATCCATTTTCTTACAAAAAAACTCGTTTATCCTTTTTATGATAGTGTATCCCATTATGCATAAATACCACATTTTCTTTATCCATTCAGCTATTGATAGACATTCCAAGATTTAGCTATTATGAACTGTGCTGCTATAAAGATGGATATAGATATATCACTGCAATACAAAATGTTTATTTCTTTGGGGAAAATAAATAGAAGGGGGATTTGTGGGTCAATGGCTTAATTTTAGGTTTTTGAGAAATTGCCATAATGATTTCCATAATGGTAATAGTAGTTTACATTCCCTCTAGTAATGTAGAAAGGTATCTGTTTTTTTTTAATTTTCAGCCTTGTCACTATTTTCTATAATTTGATTTCCTGATAATGATTACTTTTATGGAATTAAGTGGAATCTCAGTGTTGTTATAATTTGGATTTCTTTAAAGCCCAGTGACACTGAACATTCACATATTTGTTGGCCATTTATATTCCTTCAGGAACTGTTTATCATTTCACAAGGCCAGTTTTTGATTGGGTCTTTTATTTTGGGAATGTAATTTTCTGAGTGCTTTATATAGTCTAATATTCCTCACTTGAGGAAAGAAAGATAGCCTCTTTAATAAAGAGTTCAGAAAATTGTCTATTCACATGCAGAAGATTTACTCATATCTTTTATAATGCACTACGCCTAAGTCAAAATGAATGAGAGAACTAAGTATTAAAACAGAAACACTGAACCTACTGAATGACAAAATAGATGGAACTCTTGAAGTCATAGGCAAAGAGAAGGACTTTCTGAACACAAACCAGGTTGTACAGGAAATAGTACAGAGAATCATCAAATGGTACCATATCAAACTAAAATCTTCTGCACAGTAAAATAATCAACAAAGTGAAAAGAAAACCTACAGTGTTAGAATAACATTTTTCTGATAATTCTTTTTAAAAATTAAAATTATACTCTGTGCACTTTCTAATCATAATAGAATAAACCAAGAGGTTATAAGGGATTTTAAAACTACACAAATATAGGAAACATAAACAATGCAATGTAAAAGTTTTATTTGTACATGTTTGCAGTTCATGTAGTTTACAATCATCGTAGGGAATGGTTACAAGATTATATGCAGAATTTCCTTTTTGAAAATCCCCTTCCCCTTCCCCACCCCTTCCTTCCCTCCACTTTCAGTTACAATAACTCATTTTTCATTCCTGTTGATATTATTTGCCTTTGTTGATACTATTTGTCTTAGCTTATTTTATGGCCTATAGTGTTTACATTAATTGGGATGTTATGTTCCTGTTCATGGCATATCTTTATTCTCCTTCCTCTCCTCTTCACACTCACCTTGTTCCTTTGAACTATTTCTCCATTGCAAAAATCCATCCTCTTGTCCTTTTCTGTCCATCCTTTATCATTTTCCTTGTGCTTTGCCTAACTCAAATGACAGATATCGTACAGTACTTAAGCTTGTGTGTCTGCTTTATTTCACTCAAATTATATTCTCCTGGTGGATCCTTTTCTTACAAATGTCTCAAATTCATCATTCTTTATGGCCCAGTAGTATTCCATTCTATAGATAACACATTTTCTTTATCCAGTCATGTGTTGTATACAGGCTGCTTCCAGGATTTAGCTATTATGAATTGTGCTGCTATAAGCACTGGTATGAATGTATTACTGTGGTAGAATGTCTTAATTTCTTTGCAGAAGATATCTACCAGGGGAGAGCTAGGTCATAGTGAATTTCTAATTCAAATTCTTTAAGAAAACTATATATTGATTTCCATAATGTTTGTACTAATTTGCATTGCTACCAACAATGCAAGAGGGTTCCTTTTTCACCATTGCCAGGTTAATATTTGTTACAGCTTGATTTCTTCATGATGTCTGTTCTTTTTGGAGTAAGATAGAATCTTAGAATTGTTTGAATTTGCATTTATTTAATGGCCAGAGATGCTGAACATGTTTTCATATATTTGTCATTTGTACGCTTTCCTCTATTTCTCTTGCCCATTTCTTTATTTTCAGATGGTTTAATTTTTTGAGTTCTTTGTATATTCCAGATATTAGTCCTCTGTTTGAGAGTGGCTGGAAAAATTGTTTTTCCCACTTTTTAGGATGTCTCCTCACTCTACCGATTGACTCTTTTATGGTACAGAAACTTTTCAGTCTGATATAATCTCATTTTCTAATTATTGTTGCTATTTCTTGAGCAAGTGAGGCTGTTTAGAAAATCATTTCCTATACCTATGTGGTCAAGTGTTTCACTTATTTTGTCTATCAGCAGGTTTGATATTTTTATTTTAGCATTTAGGTTCTGGTCCCTTTTGATTTTAATTTAGGATATGGTGAAAGGTAAGAGTCTAGTTATAATCATCTACAAGCCAGTATCCAATTTTCCCAATACCACTTGTTAGTTTTCTTTCAACATATACTTTTAGCTCTTTTTTAAAATAATTAAATATCTGGGGAAGTTTCTGTATTCTCAGTTCTGTCCCACTGTTTCACATACTCATTTGAACAACACACTGTAAAATAAGTAATGTGTCATTGGAGAAATAAAAAAGGGAAATTTAAAAACTCATCAAAGCAAATGAAAGTGTAAATACAACAAAACACATTTATAGGCTTCAAAAAAAGCATAGCAGCTCAGTTTGTGATAGCTCAATCTTGGAAACAACCCAAATACCCATCAACTGGAGACTGGATAAAGAAGATGTGGTTTTTCTATAAAGTGTACTATTACTCTGCCTTAAAGAATGATAAGTTTGGGTCATTTATACTCAAGTGGATGCACCTTCGGGGCATACTCATAAATGAAATAAATAGGTCACAAATGTGTAAATATTGTACCTATCCTCTGGTATGAGAAACTGAAGATGTTAATGAGATCTAGAATGTATGATGGATACTGTGAAATAGAAAATATTCAAAGGGAAATGTGGTGGAGGGGTGAGTAATGAGGGGTAAAGGAAAAATGTGAAGGTAATAAAGGGAAACAAAGCTCATGTACTTAGGGGTGGTGGAATTAAATTGTGTCATATACTGGTACAAATTTCCAATATTAAGTGTGATCATGATGTGTATATACAATGTACCAATAAAGATAAAAAGCAGTATGAAAATTAAAGTTTATTATAATAAATATTTACATCACAAGATAAAAATTTAATTGATACATCTCAAGAATCTAGAAAGGCAAGAACTAACAAAACCCAAAATTAGTACAAAGAGAGAGATAACAGATTAGAACAGAAATAAATTGACTTAAAAATTATAAATGATTAAGGAAACAATTTTTTAAAAGATAAACAAAACTGACAAACTTTTAGCTACCCAGAGAGGAAGGCACAAGCAAATAAATCAGAAGTGAAAAGAGAGAAATTACATGGGCAAATGGATACATCTGGAGGACACACTAATAAGTGAAATAAATAAATCACAGATATGTAAATATTGGATCTTTTCTTTGATATGAGCACCTATAGAGGTAAATGAGCTCCAGAAAGTATGACAGTTTTTGTAGAATGGCAAAAATTTGGTGTGGGAACGTAATGAGGGGAAGGAATAAATATGATTCCGAAAGAAAATAAAAGAACATGTATATAAGGGGTGGGGAGGTGTGGGTAAGTAGGGATGTAGGTAAAAATGAGAATTAACGCTGGGCGTGGTGGCTCACGCCTGTAATCCCAGCATTTAGGAGGCAGAGACAGGAGGACTGCTGAGTTCGAGGCTTGCCTGGGCTACATAGTGAGCTCAGGGCCAGCCTGAACTACAAAGCGAGACCCTGTCTCAAAAAAAAAAATTAACTTGTGTCATATACTGGTATATAAATTCCCCAATGTTGTGTGTGATTATGAGATGTATATAAAATGTACCAATAAAGAATTTGATTTTTAAAAAAGAGAAATTACAAGTTATACCATGGGAAAACCTAGAAGAAATGCATAAATTTTTGGATTAAAATGTAACCATGACGACTTTTTAAAAAACCTCAATAGATTGATAACAGTTAATAAGACTGAATTAATAATAAATATCTGTTCTCAAAGAAATCCCTAAAATGGGATGCCTTCATTGTTAATTTTTGCAAAAACTTTTAAGGAATTAATTCCAATTCTTTCCAAACTATCCTGAATAATTGAAGGGAAAAAAAAAAAAAAACCCTTCCAAATTCATTTTGTGAAGCCATTACTACATTCTTAACAAAAGTAAATGGGCCTAACCAAAAAAGTACATACTCACAACCTGGTGAAAAGAAATATAAAACTCCTCAACAAAAATAATAGTAAATCAAACTTAACAGCACATTAAAAAGACAATGAATTATGAACATGGTATTTCTATCCAAGGGATGCAAGAATGGTTATCCAAATCAATAAATATAATCTATTACATGGACAGAAAGGTGAATTAACACCATTCATTGATCTCAATAGATACAGGAAAAGCATTTGATAAAAGTCAACATCCCTTCATGATAAAAGTCCTGAATAAATTATGCATAGAAGGATCACACATCAACATTATAAGGCCTGTAGATGTCAAACCCACAGGCAACATCATGTTGAGTGCAGAAAAAATGAAAGTATGTACACTCTCACCACTCTTATTAAAAATAGAAAGTTTTAGCCATGTCAGTGAGGAAAGAGAAATAAAATATATACAAGTAGAAACTGAATTATTTCTTCTTGCAAGTGGTATGGTAGTGTGTGTGTGTGTGTGTGTGTGTGTGTGTGTGTGTGAATGAAACCTAAATAACCTATAAGAAAAATCATTAGAACTGATTAATGAATTCAGGAAAATAGCAAGATAGAAAATCAACTCATAAAAAACAGTTTTTTATACACCAGTAATAAAGTTGCTGACAAAGAAATCACAAAGGCAATCTTATTCAAAAGAGCTGCAAAAAATTATAAGAATAAAAGGCAGTGAACGAAATCTATAATACAAAATAGGAAATGATAAAAAAGGAAATGTCTCTTAGGTTCAAGTTTTGAAAGCATTAGTATTGTTCAAATGTGAATATGATTCAAAGTGATGTACAGATTTAATGCAGTTTCCACCAAAATACCAATTACATTCTTCATGAAACTAAAAAATAAAAATAAAAAATTTATACTGATACAAAAACAACCCCAAATAGCACATAAAGTTTTAGTAAAACTGAAGTCATTACAATGCCTGATTTCAGGAAATACTCTAACACCATAGGATAATATTGGCATAAAAACAGAAACATAAATCAAATGGAATAGAATAGAGATTCCAGAAATAAACCTAAAATATACAACCAATGGGTTCTTAACAAAGACCTGAAAACATACATTAAAGAAAGAAAATCCTCTTCGATAAATCTCTATGAAAATTAGCCACATATCTAGACACAGAAAACTGAAACTTGTAATGTCATAATGAGCCTATTAATATGTACAATTAATAAATATTAGTATTTTAAAACACATGATAAAATAGCACTGCAACAAAAAAGTAAAACTAAAAAGTCAACTTAGAATATATACATATATATATATACATATATATATATATATATATATATATATATATATATATATATATATATATATTGTAGAATAGCTTTCACAAACTATAGGAATTATCCCTGAAAGGATAGCCTTTAGCTCTCAAAATGGAGGTGAATTAGACTTTTTCTAGCAAAACAAAAGAATGTATCAGTGTATTACTAGCAGACCTGAAATGTAAAATGAGCCTTAAAAAACAAAGTACTTCAGGCAGAAGGAATGGTTAGGACCACAAATAATATCTATGTGAACCTACATTAAAGATATTTTCCTCATTGCCGAGGAAAATCCCACTTTGTACCATTGATGAACACATATAGTGTTATATCATACATCTCAGAGAATCTATAGAAGTAACTTAATAAGCAGAGTGATTGAATAGCAACTTTCAATGTGGAAATAGTAGGCATTAGTTTCCTATGCAGCTAATGCAATATAATTATTTTCCTAAAATGTAAACAAATAGGGGCCGGAGGGTTAGCTCAGTGGTTCTGGCGCCTGCCTCACAAGTGCAAGGTCCTCAATTGAATGCCCCGAAACCACATACAATGCTGGGCGTGGAGAGTCACGCCCACTAGCCATCAATACCACATACCACAGTGCAGGGTGTGGTGGCTCACGCCTGTCATCCCAGCACTTGGAAGGCAGAGACAGGAGGATTGCTGAGTTCGAAGCTTGCCTGGGCTACATAGTGAGCTCAGGGCCAGCCTGAACTACAAAGTGAGACCCTGTCTCAAAAAAAAAAAAAAAATGTAAACAAATAGAAGTTGGTATACTCGTTTGTGTGGGTGTAATATTTACAACAAACTAGGTGGCTTAAGACAATAGTGAATTTGTTTCACAGTTCTGAAGGGTAAAAGTCCTAAATCAAGATCGTGGCAGGGCAGTGTTCTCTTTCTCTGAAAATTTGTAGAACCTTTCCATTTCTTGGTTTCAGACTGTTTGTAACCTGTGACATTTCTTAAATGGGGCTGCATAGCTCTATTTTCTGTCTTCGTCACGTGACATTCTCCTTCATGTCTGCCTTCATGGGGGGCAGCCTACTTGTAAGGATGTCACCCAATGTCACCCACACAGGTTAGAGTGCATGAAATGACACTCGGTTATAGCTACTGGAAATAGGAAAAAGGACACACTACAGTGTCCTTTTTCCAGTAAGAGTACATTCTGAGGTCCTGTAAGTTAGGAATTCAATAAATATTTTTTGGGAGGAATAATATAAACCATGACAGTTGTGATTCCTTAAAGATTTTTCCTTGAAAATCTGTCTGAATCCTGGTATCTTTGGAGCAAAAATATACATAGGCATTTTGTTGTGTTACAGGAATAAACTAATGCGGTAAAAGTTCTTTATAGATTTGTTGATTTTCTTTTCATTATACTAGAACAACAGGGTTCAGTAACAATACTAACAGTTGTTCTCTGGATTCCAAGATCCTCTGAATAATTTTTGACAAAAATATCAACTTTATAAAAAGTTTCATCCCACACATAATGACTATACTTTCTGAGACAATAGACAATTAAACTGTCAAATTCAAATTTAATGATAATGTAGTAATAAACTACCATCTTTAAATATTAATAAATTACCCTGAGGAATATAAGAAATGTCAAGGTCTGAGCATATTACATGTCAGCGTTTAGGTAAAGTAGGCCTCTGATTATAATTCACATCACGACGGGGCATAGCCATGAAGTGCATGCTAAGTTGTTTCACTAACTGGGCATCTCCCAGTTAAGAAATACAACACAGAGTTTTCAAACATAGTAGTAACTTTTCTGAGAAAGAGTCCTTATTTTTAATTAAATCTCACTGATGTGAAAGAGAATAAACCCTAAAACAAAATTGTATGTAGCTATAGGAGGGGTAAAGAAAGGATAAAACAAGAAATATAAAAATCTTATCCTCAAAAAACTTTACTTTCATCAAAATTGAGCTTTGAGGACATTTTGGAAGGAATGAGGTGTAAGTCAAGTCAGAGCAGAGATTCAAGTGGCAATGTTTGGAGAAATCACAAATTTGGAGTCAAAGACAACTAAGATTGATTTTCTCCAAAACATAGTTTTCTGGAAATAGAAAAATTGTAAGAATTCAAAAAATTTTAGATGCTATTGTTTTATCATTGTAGTCAGAAAGCAAATTATACATACCAAATATTTAATAAAAGTTATGCCTCAATTAACCAGTGACTGGATACAAAATATGTGGTTTTTCTATAAAGTAGAATACTACTCGGTCATAAAAATGATAAATAGAGACATTTATAGCTAAATGAATGAACCTTGAGGCCATACCCTTAAGTGCAATAAATAGGACACACCTATGCAAATTCTAAACAGTTTCTTTGAGGTGAGAAACTTTAAGAGTAAGTGAGGACAAAAATATATGATAAATATTATAAAATAGGGAGAAAAAGACAAGGGGGGAAGGAGCCATAGAAGGGGGGGGTGGGTAGAGGAAAGGAAAGAAAGTAAATAAAAAACAAGAGAAAAGAAGGAAAAACTGGAAACAAAGATTTTGTAGAAGGGAGAGGTGGAGGTGTGGAAGGAAAGGAAGGCAGATGAGGAATAAACAAGCATCAGGATATATCATATATGCAAATAAATTTTCAGTATTGAATGCAATCATAATGCATATCTCACATGTACCAATAAACTTAATGGGAAAAAATAAAATTCTGGTAGGAAGGACCAAAACATTGTTAGTTATTGCTTTAGTGAAGACAGAGAAGCCTGTGATTTCCAGAATATTCTGATTTATCAGGTATGTAACTACACGTTGCCATCAGAGAACTGCTAATCCAAAGCATAAGCTAAGTAGCCCAGGGACTCTGAAACATGTGGAAACAGAATCTCTTCCTTCACCTGTGGAGACAAAGAACCAAGTTTGCCTTGCTGGCACCTGCATTCCTGTGAATCAGCGTGCAGAGGAGGCTCTCAGCTCCACAAGAGACTGTCACACAGGTTTGGCTGCTAGGAGCACTGTATTCCATGACCACAGGAATTATTTGGAAAAATAGATGCACCTGAAATCAGAACAGTTTGATATACCTCTGGGAATTTATTAGAACTACTTGGCAAAGGAAGCTATCTCCAAATGATACCAAAACTGGGTGGTCTACCATAATGAGGGTCAGGATAGTCTTGTATGAGAGAGAGAAGTTGACAACGAAGTCAGTATGGGAGAAAGCAAAACAAAGAAATCCAGAACCGCACACCCTTTATGATACAGCAGCATTAAAGAGGGAGTAATGATCAGGGAGCATCCTGGATACTTTTCCACATTTCTCAATTTCTAATATGGTTTCAGTGAAGTCATACACCATTTCCAATCCATGATATTTTAGCACGTACGAAGTACGTCTTTTACAAGCCAGAGCACTTGAGAACAGGTATTGATTTGCCATGATCTATCATTTCATTGACCATGGCAATACTGGAAACCACAGAATAAAGTGGCGGCAGTGCAGATGGCAGCCCCTGAAAATATGTGAAACTGCTGCCCACGACTTGTCTTCAGCAGAACAAAAAGTGCTAAGGACTCACATACTCAGTGATAGAAATAAACTGGCCACAGAAATAGACGTCATCCAAGCAGGACTACAGAAAATAGGGTAGTTGAGTAGAATTGCCCACGTACGACTGAGAGGAATAGAAGAAATGCCATTAAATTAGTAAAAAATTCTAGAGCCAAAATGAAAGAAAAGAAATATAAGCAGAAGTCAAAGGACTCAGCTCAGAAGTTTTAATTACCCAGAATGGAAAATCAATTTTTCATAAAAAGACCAATAGTAGAATGTTGGAGTCAGAATATTCAATGTCAAGGGGATAAAGATGAAATTAAGGTTAAGGAAATTAAAGTTAGATTATTAAACAAGAAAATAAAATTTAAAAGTAGCTCATGAAATTTATGAAACAAATAAACCTAAAACATAAATAGAACCAGGAAGGATGAGAACATGACTAGGACCAGACAAGGTAAAAATGAAATAATTGGCATAGAGAAAAATCTTTCACTAATCATGTAAAAAGTGAATTGGAAATAAAAAGATAATAGAGCAACAAAAGGAAAACCAACAGGTACTGAGAAGACATATAATCTAAGCTAACTGATGTTCCTGAAGTAAAGTTATAAAAAAGTAACATAAATTTAAATTACATTAAAATTTTCTAAACTGAACACAGGGGAACCTTGGTTCTTATATATTAAAAAGAGCACATTGTTTCATAGGGAAAATATGAAAACAAACAAAACACAACATCAGATATATCCTAAGTAAAGTATTTAAGGGAAAAGAAATAATTCTTCTGGTAAGCAAAAGAGAATAAAAAAGTATAGAAATAATTATAGACTGATTTCATATTTCTCTAAAACTTCATTTAGTACCATACCATAATATAAAGTGTCATAATATAAATGCATATTCACATATAAAGTTTGAAGGACTACAGGTATGACACAGAAGAGTATTACATACAGTAAGATGTTTATCAAATTTAGAGGGAGACTCTTTGATAGCTCCAAACAGGACAGAAGCTGAATTGTTTTTCTCCCCTTGATTGAGTTTATTGGTACATTTTAGGTACATATTGTGATCACATTAATCACTGAGAATTTGTACCTGCATATGATATATCTTGAAGAAGCTTTACTTTTTAGTGGAATATAGTTCCTTAAACCTGAATCAAAATAAAAATTTAGGTATTAAAAAGTGTGGAGTGGGTAGAGGAATGGGAAGAAATGAGAATTAAATTGTGCCATATACCGGTGCAAATACAATGTACCAATTAAGATAAAAAAAAAAAAGCTGCGATTGGGCTGGAGATCTGGCCAAAGATTTAGCTCAGTGGTTTCCACGCCTGCCTAGCAAACTCTAGATCCCTGTTTCAGTTCCTGAAAACTACATACAATAACACTGGGCATGGTGACTCACATCCACCAGAAATCAGCACCACATACTATGATGCTGGGCTTGGTGGATCACGCCTGTAATCCCAGCACTCAGGAGGCAGAGGCAGGAGGATTGCTGAGTTTGAAGCTTGCCTAGGCTACACAGTGAGCTCAGAGTCAGCCTGAATTGCAAAG
>PVIC010034107.1:0-19795 GCA_004025085.1 Thryonomys swinderianus
TTTTTTTTTTTTTTTGAGACAGGGTCTCACTGTGTAGTTCAGGCTGGCTCTGAGCTCACTATGTAGCCCAGGCAAGCCTTGAACTCAGCAATCCTCCTGCCTCTGCCTCCCGAGTGTTGGGATGACAGGCGTGAGCCATCATGCCCAGCACTGTGGTATGTGGTATTGATGGCTGGTGGGCATGAGTCACCACGCCCAGCATTGTATGTGGTTACCGGGGATCGAACTCAGGACCCTGTGCTTGCGAGGCAGGCGCCGGAACCACTGAGCCAACCCTCCGGCCCTATTTGCACATTTTTCATTGATGTAAATGGCATTATTTTGCATCCTGGATTCTACTTCCTCCTGCAGGCACTAACCATCATGCTTTTAGGGTTAGTTCATGTTGCTGTATGTATAGCTATCCCATCTGTCTTCAGTGGGGATCAGTACAGGCAGACCCCAAAGGGCCCATCTCTTAATCCCATCACCTGGGGTATTAGAATTTCAGTCTATAACAAGAGCCTACTGAGAATGTGTGAATGTGGTTGAACTATCTTTGTATTTGTTTTGTTTTCTGTGTGCTCTTAGTCTATAATAGAGCACCCAGTGTTGGGTAAATTAGACAGGATAGAAGTGTGTTTGGCATGTGGTTCTAGAGGGGGGCCATCTAAGAGCATAGAACCCGGATCTGGGCAACACTTGGCAAGATAGAGTAAGCATGTCAGGTGAGGTCTTCCTTTTCCCATAAAGCCAAACATGCATCTTGGGGGCCTCATGCTCCTGCCTTTATCAGCCCCAAATAATCTTCCAAAGTCTCACCTCCAAAAACCATCAGCCTAAGCGTCAGGGATTAAGTTTCCAAGTATGAACCGCTAGCAGGGCCACCAGTCCGACCACACCAGGCATGCTATTGGTTGAAAGCCAAGTCATTTCCAAGTTATGATAGAGGTGGTTGGGTGATTCTGCTGAGGCCTGAAGGTTGGCCAGTAGCCCACCCTATCCCTGACAGCCAGAAGGGAACTCAGTAGAGCAAGTGCTCTCAAGGGCACTCAGAGCCAGAAGCAGTGACCTGCCAACCAAGCCAAGGGCGCTGACTCAGACTTCCCAGGGCCATTGCTACGACCTTGGGCTTCACCTTAGCAATCAGAAGAGATTGGGTACGTTCAGGGTGGTATGGCCGTAGACTCACTTTGGCAATTAAAACCCAGACAGCACTTTCCACATGGCAGAAATCTTGGGCTTGAGGGCTGATGAGCCACTCCACCATTTCCCAGCTGTGGGACCCAGGGCAAATGAATCAATTTCTCTGGGTCAGTTTCTCCATCTGTATTTGAAGGTCATAAATCTCAGGGGTGAGGTAGAAAGCAGCAGAGAGGTCTGGACCTCCCTTTCCCTGACCTGTGAGCTAAAGGATACCTCACATCTCTGGAAACTGGGAAGGAGATTGCCACACCATCCTCACTGGAAGGGGTAAAATGCACGGATGTTGCAGGGGGAGGGGCAGAGATAAGGCAGGGTCATGTTGCTTGAGCTTTTTACTCTGGAATTAGAAAATCCTGTGTGGCTGCTTGCCAAGAAGTGAGATTTGGTCCCTTGGGTGAGGGAGGAACCCCCTAAACCCCTCACACACCAAAATTAGCCTCTCCCATAGGCTGGCAGGATCCCAGGGGTGTAATTCCAGCCAGAAAGCTGGGGTGGGGAGGGGGCTGGGTCCACTGAGACTGGTGATTTCACCTATCTGACTACACCACTGGCTTTCTGGATGTTTCTGACCTTGAAAAGAATTCTGTTCTCCAGATAATACTCAATGTCACCTGGGAAAATCACACTGACCGACCAGCTGCCCAGAAACCCAAATGAGGCGTTACAACCTGACACCACATCCGGCCAGACTCCAGTTTGCTGGAATCCACCCAGGGAAGTTTGAAATGGACTGAATATTATTCTCCTTGGGCTCCACACTTAACTTTTTCTTTGTTTTTTTTTGTTTGTAGCACTGGGGTTTGAAACCAGGCCCTTTTCACTGAGCTACAATTCCTAGCCCTTTATTCATTTTTTTAAATTTTGAGACAAGGTCTTACTAAGTAGTTACTAAATTGCCCCAGGCTCTGGACTCAAATTTGTAATCTCCATGATTCAGCCCCCATAGGTAATCTCTCTTCCTTCCTTCTTTCCTTCTTTCCTTCCTTCCTTCTTCCTTCCCTCCCTTCTTCCCTCCCTCCTTCCTTCCTTCCTTCCTTCCTTCCTTCCTTTCTTTCTTTTTCTTTCTTTCTTTCTTTCTTTCTTTCTTTCTTTCTTTCTTTCTTTCTTTCTTTCTTTCTTTCTTTCTTTCTCTTTCTTTCTTTCTTTCTTTCTTTCTTTCTCTCTCTCTCTCTCTCTCTCTCTCTCTCTCTTTCTTTCTTTCTTTCTTTCTTTCTTTCTTTCTTTCTTTCTTTCTTTCTTTCTTTCTTTCTTTCTTTCTTTCTTTCTCCCTTCCTTCCTCTCTTTCTCTCTCCCTTTCTTTCTCTCTCTCTCCCTTTCTCTCTTTCTCTCTCCCTCTCTCTCTTTCTTTCTTTGTTTCATCTTTTTTGCAGTACCAGGGAATGAACTCGGGCCCTTGTGCAGTACCACTTGAGCTAAATCCCCAGCCCATAGTCAGTATTTCTTGGACATGGCACCAAGCTCCCTACTAAACACTTTTGGAGTGGCTTCATGTAAATCTCACTGCCACCTAATGAGGTAGGTGTTGTTCGCATCAGTCCTATTATATAGGTGACAAAATTGAGGCTCAGAAAATGACCATGGAGCTTGGACTTCAACTTAGGGACTCAAGCTCCTGACTGTCAGTCCAAGGCCCAAAGTGATACGAAGGCTTAATTTGAACTCCAAGGCCACCAGGGGCTTCCCAGGATTAGGGTGTAGTCAAATCTCCCAAAAGCTCTTGCCAGGGAATGAATGGTCCCAGAAGAGCCGAGTCAACCCCAGAAGAAGCTCAGGAGGTGAACTGGGTTGAGGTGGCTGTTAGAACCCGGTAAGCTATCCCCAAGCTATCATCAAGCTAAACTATCTCCACCCTGGGTTCCATGTCCTCATCTGTAAAGTACTTGTCATTCATTCATTCAGCTGCTATGTGCCCAAAGTCATCCCCCACCCGCTGCCCCCCAAATCTAGTGAAGAATACATTGTAGTCCCTTTTTTCAAGGAGCCTAGCGTTCTGCAGACAAGACAGACAAAAAAGATGTAATAATATGGTCTATAGGGCTGGAAATTTAGCTCAGTGGTTTTGGCGCCTGCCTCGTAAGCTCCAAGTCCTGAGTTCGATCCCAGTAACCACATACAACAATGCTGGGCGTGGTGACTGACACCCACCAGCAATCAATACCACATATCACAGTGCTGGACTTGGTGGCTCACACCTGTAATCCCAGCACTCAGGAGGCAGAGACAGGAGGATTGCTGAGTTCGAGACTTGTCTGGGCTACATAGTGAGCTCAGGGCCAGCTTGAAATACAGAGTGAGACCCTGTTTCAAAAAAAAAAAAACTATGATCTGTATACCCAGCCATCTGTCCATCTGCCCATTCGTCTGTTCACCCACCCATCTGTCCACCTACCCATCCACCCAATAGATATTTACTAAGCATCTTCTAAGCACCCATGAACTAATCTAGGTGCTGGAGATTCAAGAATGAGAAGGTCGCCGGGCGTGGTGGCTCACGCCTATAATCCCAGCACAGGGGAGGCAGAGACAGGAGGATTGCTGAGTTCGAGGCTTGCCTGGGCTACATAGTGAGCTCAGGGCCAGCCTGAACTACAAAACGAGACCCTGTCTCAAAAAAAAAAAAGAGAAGGTTATCTGTCCTACTGGGGAAAAGAGGAAGGACTGAATGGGTAACAGCTAGCCTGAGCACGAAGAAGTGAGTGCCTTAGAAAGAAACAAAACATTGAAAGCAGATGCCAAGTGACCAGGGATGGTCCTGGAAAACCTTTTGAGAAGGTGAACTTTGAGCAGAAGGCTGAAGAAGGTGAAGCAGAATCATGTGGATGTTTGGGGAGGAAAATTCCAGGAAGACAGAGAAGCAGGAGCGAAGGTCCTGCAGAGTGATTCCTTTGAAAATATGATTTTAAGTTATGGACATAACCTGTGTGGCACATAAGTGCAATAGCACTCAGGGAGGCTGAGGCAGGAGGATAACAAATTCAAGCTCAGCCTGGACAACTTAGTAACTTAAATTCTGTCTCAAAAGTTTAAAAAAAAAAAAAGTGAGGATGTAGCTCAGTGCAAAGGTCCTGGGATTTACTCCCCAGTATAAAAGAAGGAAAGGAAGGAAGGAAAGGTACTGGCCCAGGCAGCCTTGAACACACACACACACACACACGCACACACACACACACAGAGAGAGAGAGAGAGAGAGAGAGAGAGAGAGAGAGAGAGAGAGAGAGAGGCACACATGACTGGATATGAAATCAGGGTTCCCAGGCCCCTGAAGCCTACTCTGACCCCTGGATTGTCTCTGAGGTCCCCCCCACCCCTGGTTTCCTCTGCTACCTCTCCTTACCTCAATGTCTCTTCCCTCCCGGAGCAGCACACTGTACATAGAAATTCCCCCACGCAGCTCTCCCTCTTAAGCTTATGGTTTGGGCACAAGTCTGTGATCCCCTAAAAGGTCTCTTTCCCTTTGAGGGGACTGTGCAAGTCAGGGAACAAAGCCCAGGCACGTGACAAGTGTGTGTTTTCCTGTCTTGTTCCTTAAATCAACAGCCTTGTGCTGCAGGTGGCTGAGTGGGCTGGGCAAAGAAGGAAAAGCCAGCCCCAGGTAGGGATGGGGGAGGAGGATAGAACATTTCCTTGGTAGGAGAAGCACAGAGAGGGAATAACTGGCCTAGGGTTAGTCACAGCACAGGAAACCTAGTTAGTGTGACCTCTTTCTGCCCTAATTTTACTGCGGGAGCTGGCTTACATATTTTCCTATATTTCTCCCAGAACCTGCCTGTAAGCTCTGAGCTTCCCAGAATCTGGCACTGGGTCTTAAGTGTCTTTATCCTCAGCATCCAACACCTGACTTGGCAGGGTTTGTGCTTGTGCTGAATTAACTTTTGCTGTATATGACAGAAGGGCAACTCATGCTGGCTCTAGCAGACATAAGAATTTATTGGCTCACATAATCGGGTATCTTTCTCTCTCCCCCTCTTCTCCTGTTCTCTCTGCTTAGTTTTCTCAGACAGATTCTAACACTGCCTCCAAAGGCTCTAAAGTCTCATTCTCAGACTCAGCAACCCCAAAGTGAAGCTCTTTCACTCTACTGTTACATATTTGCCACAAGGGTTGCACTGATTGATTCTCGCTGAACAAGATGCATTCTCACTGGGCCAGCTTGGGTCACATGGCCACCTGTGGGCCTATCACTATGGCCAGGAAAACATGACCACCTGCTCTGATTTCTTCTTGGGTCCTGGGGTTGGGGCTAAGGTTGGAATTTGGTTGGCTAGGGAAGGGATTACATGAGGTTCATGGACCTGGAACCCCTTGGACTGAGGGTGGAGGATGGATTTCTAAGAAAAGTGGGGTGCTATTTGTGGGAGAGGGATGGATCACTGGCTGGTGAGAGTGAGAGGTGTCACCCCATTGCTCAGGAAACAATGGTGCTTCCAGAAAGAAAGAGTTCAAATTAGGCACAGAAAATCTGAGTGAAGCAGGAAAAACACTAGGATCAGGTTCCCTGCTTTGCCACTTGGCTTCAATGTGATCTTAGTTATAGTACCTCTGCCTCTCTGGGCCTTAGTCTGTCCACCTATAAAATAGGAGCCTCTGAAATAGGTGCTTACCAGGGATGCCCCCATCTCTTTGTTTTTTTTTTTTTTTTTTTTTTTTTAAGGTAGGGTCTTCTCAGAATGACCTTGAATCCTATATGTACTGGGGTTGGGCTCAGTTTGTGGCACTTTTCCTATCTCAGTCTTCCAACTGCTAGGATCACAAGTGTGTATGCGCCACTGTCCCTGGCCTCATTTTTTCATTTATTTTTCTTTCAATCAACATTTATTGAAAGTCTTTGGAGGAACCTGGTTCCCAGTTCTGAGGTTTTGGACTTGCGTCAGTTTTGAAGGATGCACCTTTTCAGGTGTGATCGACTTGGTTCTTCCAGGTCACCAGCAGTGTTGGTCACTGCACATCCAGCATCCACAGTCTCCCACTACAGGGATGTGGTCTGTGCCATGCCTGTGGCTTCCAACACCCCTAGCTGCTGCCCAGGCAGACCAGCTCTGAGCCTTTGAGGAAGCAACTCTGGGTCCTTCTTTGTTCTCTTAGGTCAGTCCAAACAGGAAGGGCTTTCCTGTGGCTACCTGCCACGCCATGGCCCACAAGGAACAGCAAGGGCCAACTATGACTAGTGCAGCCAGGAGCAGGAGGTGCCAGAGAAGACATTCCTGTCCTCCCCCCCTGCACTGATCAGCTTTGTGTGGCTTCTTTGGAAACATGTGGAATGACTGAAGGATCTCCCAGCTTTTTCTTGAGACCTTGTGGCCAGCCCTTTAAGGAATGTCTTGTATTTGCTTTCCTTCTCTGCTTCCAAGTCCCTTTCCCTTCAGTCCCTTGCTGTTGCTGGGTTGAGATGATATTTTCAGCAAAGCATTAATTACCACATAAGATTTGTCTCTGGCTCTGTTTTCTATGGGAGCCAGATTGAGCTATTTGCTGTGTACCCTTGGGCAATTTACCTAGCCTCTCTGAGTTTTAGATTCCTCATCTGTAAAAAAAGGAGATAATGCCGGGCGTGGTGGCTCACGCCTGTAATCCCAGCACCCGGGAGGCAGAGACAGGAGGATTGCTGAGTTCAAGGCTTGCCTGGGCTACATAGTGAGCTCAGAGCCAGCCTGAACTACAAAGCGAGACCCTGTCTCAAAAAAAAAAAAAAAAGGAGATAATAATAGATCATATCTCATAGGAGTGTGGTGGCATTTAATAAGACAGCAAGACAAAGGACTGGACTTCACCAAATGATACTTTTATTGGTACTATTTGTCAGCTTGTAAAATGAAACAGGTGGGTCAGATCATGTGAAAATATCTCTTCAGCAGTGAGTTCCGTGAATATTTACTGAGTGTGAACTCTGGTGCTGTGCCAGTCTCTGCTCTCAGGGGACTCGGTCTAGAAGATGAAACAGAGGAAATCTGACAACTCTACTATTCAGTGCAATCCCTGCTTAGCAGGACTCGTGCGTCTCCTCCCATTCCCCCAGTAGTCAGGGAGGGTTTCCGTGAAGAAGTGATGTTAAAGCTAAATCCCGAGGGACTTGTAGTCTTTAACAAGATGATGGTCAGACAGAGGGTGAAGTGTCCCGGAGGGGGGTGGGGGGTGGGAAGTTGGCCTGGGTAAAGGTCTGGTGTTGAGGGAAAACATTTCAAAGAACGCACTAGTTTCTTAACCTTAAGTAGCAGGTAAATGACAAGAAGAAACAGTAGATGAAAGTTCACCCACAGAAATGCCAAGAATCTGTGAGGTCCAGAGTTACAATGTCCAATCCAGTAGGCATGGCCACCTGGGATTATTTACATTTAAATTAATTTAATTAAAACTAAACACAATGTACAATTCAGTCCCTCAACTTCCTGGCCACACCTTGAGTGCTCAGTGGTCATGTAAACCAGCGGTGGACGGTGCTGACGTGGTCTGCATCAATGCTGAAATGCTGTTGCTCAGTGATGTCAGATAGGCCGTGCGGGTGCTGACTGACCATGAGAGGCCTCCTGGAGGGAGATGAGAGGGGTGGTTCTTGGAAAGTCCCTGGGTGGTGCTCTCCTGGAACCTCAGGAACAGAAAGAAAACCAGGGCTGGGAGTACTGGTAGGGGGGCCGATTGGATTCTGGAACCAATGCTGAACTTGACACCTCTTCGAGTCAGGGTACAGTCTTCTAGTCTATGCAGGAATGTAGAGCTAGTCGAGGCGGGGCTGAACCAGGAAGTCCCGCCCCTCTGCGGGGGTGGGGAGGAGAACTCTGGGAGTTGTAGTTTGATACTTCTGGGATTGGCCTCTCAAAAACTGAGTTGTTGAACAGCTGCCACTGAGTAGAATGGGTTTACCACTGAGGTCACATCTGGGCTAGGAGTCTCTGAGGGTGGAGTGGTGTCCTGAGAAGATGGAGATTTGGTGGCAAGGGGCAAGAATAAACCTGGGCTGGGGATTTAGCTCAGTTGTTCCGATGCCTGCCTTACAAGCACGAGGTCCCAAGTTGATTCCTGGTACCACAAAGACTAAACTAATTGAGAAACTGAGAAACATGGAGTATTCGGTTAACCCCCTCCGTTTTTGCTTTCTGGTTCACCGAGGTTCTTGGGAGCACGAGAGGTGGCTACCAAGGATTGGCCTCTAGAGGGCACTATGGCATGCCTAGCCAGTGATGAACATGGCTTCTCCTGGAGGATCTACAAAGACTAGCAGATAATCATCTGCTTCTTCTCATGTAATATACTGCTTAAAGACGAATTTTGAGAAGTTTTAGCATTTTTTTTTCAGTGATTGAACCGAGCTACATTCCCAGCCCTTTTTATTTTTTCTTTAAGTTGCCAAGGCAAGATTCAAATGTGTGATCCTCTTGCTTCAGCCTCTTGAGTAGCTGACAGTTACAGGCATCCACCACCATGCCCTTTCAGCCTATTCTCTGCTGAGCACCTACTGTGTGCTGCCTATTGGACACATAGTAGTGAAGCCGCTGGCAGGATGTAGGCACTGTGGGACTTATAGGTATTGTGGAAATAATTGCACAAGAAAACTGAATTACATTTATAACATGTGCTTTTAAGGAAAATTACAGACTGAAGAGCTGAAGGACTGACATCACTTGCGCCTTTACTGTTAGCAAGAGAGCCGAAGAGACAAACAGGAACACTACGTCGTGGCTTCCTGATGACTGTCTGGGGACTCCTGCCTCATCCTTCTCATATGGTGGAGAAAGGGAGCCCACATAACCCCTTGCACAGCATTCTCACTGAAGCAGAGGTCATCATACGGACCCCTGTATCACAGGGATTCCTAGCGTAGGGCCTTGACGCCAGCCTGGATGACACGGAAAGGCCCGGTTTAAAAAATAATTCAAATTATATTTATGAATAAGAACAGCTGAACAGGCATTTCCTTTTACAAGGCCTACTTCCTACGATTCTCTCAAATTGTCACAAGCCTCCAGACTCGGCATCCCCACTCCCACACAAAGGCAACCGGCTTCCCGCAAAGCACGCGCCCCCAAAGAGGGGCCGGGCGCAGCCGCTAAGATCGCCGCGAGGGGCGCAGTAGACCTCGCCGGCTCCAACTGTCCAAAAGGTTCCCCCGACTGGCCCTCGCCGAGCGCTTTGCAGGATTTCCGGGCTGTCCGAGGCCCCGGGGGCGCGGCCCGGAGGCGGGTCGGTGTCTGCACTCCGCCGGGATCTGGGGAATGGGCTTGGGACCGCGGAGTTGGTCGTGACCCATGTCCCCAGCCAGATGCGAAGGGCCGGGTGGAGGTTGGACAGGACGCCCTGGGCGAGCTCATAACCTCTGACCCCCTCGTGGTGCCGGGCTAGGTGTCGAGTAGTGTCCAGGGTTCCGCGGTCGTGCTCCGCCCCGGTGCCTCCGCGCACGCGCCGCCCGCTGCGGTTCCCATGGCGACGGGGCGCTTCCCACCCGAGGCTCCGCCCCAGCAGGCTAGGCTGCGCGGGCCGCGGCGGGGCAGGTGCGGCAGCTGCGGGCAGGTGGCGAAGCGGTGCGGGCCGGCTGCAGCGCCAGGGTAGGTTGCGCGGCGCCAGGGGTGGGGGCCAGCAGGTCGCCCTGGGTCTTGATCTGCTACTGGGCTGGGAGGTGGCAGGGGCAAGGGCTGCCAAGTTCCTGCCTGTCCGAGGCCCGGGTAGAAAAGTTGGCAAAGTTGGCCGAGGAAGAGGCGGGGAAGGCGGTGGATCCCGTGGGCTCCGGATCCGCAGGGACAGGGCTCCCGGTTTGGGAGCTGGGGGGAATCCGTCTCCCGAGCCTTGAAAGTAGATCCTGCGGGAAATATTCCGCATAGGACCAATGGATCCCTCGCCACCTGGCTGGCGACTTGGGAGTCTATCCCAGGAGGGGATCGGGTGCCGGCGGCCTGAGATCCTCTGCATTCCCCAGCCTGGGAGTGACGGCGGAGTGTGAATCGGAATTGAGAAAGAGTGGATCCTTGTGTCGCTACGCCGGTCCGAGCCTTGGAAGTGGATTCCGAGAGGAGATCTGGCGGCCAGCGTCTCAGGGATCGCTGGAGATCCGGGGTACCCAGCCTGGGACTGCTAGGGTCAAGACGTGCATGCGGGTTGGAGGCCCTGGAGGCCGACCGTGGGCAGCGAGGCTGCGGGACAAGGAGGAGCCCGGGACGAGGGGGTCTTTTGGGGGCCGCAAGGGTGCGCGAGAAGGGCAGCGTGCTGGGCTCTGGGCGCGTCCTCCCCGCCGGGCCTGCCCTCCTCTCCGTGCATCTTCTCAGAGCCCCAGAGCGGAGGCACCCAGAAGGGATTAAGGTTCATTCTCCCCAGGCCCGCGTGGTCCCCGTTCGGGTGGGGCCCCGGGAAGGGAAAAGACTCATTGACCTCCGCCGGAGCCTGACCTTTCCACACCCTCCCGTGCACTTCGGCCTGTTAACCCTGTGCCTGTCCCGGGGCCGGGCGCTTGTTATCTCCGTACCTACTAGGTGCCCGGGGATTCCTGCGGGTTGGCCCTTAACTAGCCTAGAGGAGCCATTACCTTTTCGGAACGGAAAGGGCTGTACCTGTTGCACAATGAAAAAGCTGCTTCTTTGTGACCTTGGGCAAAATACTTAACCTATCAGAGCTTTAGTTTACTCTCTGGACCAAATGGGATGTGTGGGGTGTCCCGCACCGCTCCTCCCTCTTCTGGAGCCCTGGCAGAGTGAATGAACATCACAAGTATGAAACAGGCAGGGGCTTTATAAATATCAGAGCCACTTTTTTTTTTTTTTAACAACAGCCAGTCATTTCCCGTGTCCCATCCCCCAGCTTTCCCTAAGGCATCTAAAGCAAAGCTCCAGACACCCAGCTTGCTGTCTTTCTTACTGCAGGATTACAGATTTGTATTACTTGGCCTTTCTTCCAAAGGGGTCAACTGCCCCTTCATTTCCCCCCTTGCCAGGAGAGAAGTACTGGGTTTGGCTAATCAGTAACCAGGACATTGGGACAAGGCTTCTCCTTCGGCCAACTTTTCTCTGGTGGTGATCCATCACGGCTTCTGGACAGACGTGTGTCCTCCCCCAGACACTGGCGCCTCCCTTCTTCCCTTGTACACGAGGCACAGTTGCTGAGGGAGTTGTGCAGACAGAAGCCCAGGATTGATGGTGTGGTAGTGGTGGTGGTGGGAATCCTGTTTAAAGGATGTGTGTGCTTGACAAGGGTGCAGTTACCAGGGGAAGCATAGAGGTTCCACTCGCGGTGGTTGATTCAGCCCGGCTGGCTCCCTGGCGTGTGCTGAGCATCTAATCTGAGGTGTAGGCATAGTGTGGCCCCAGGGCAGTTCAGGATCCTCTTCCTGCAATTGCCACTTTGCCTTTGGAGAAATTAGCTTGGCCTGTTATCTGGTGCCCAGTTATCATTCTGGGATGTAACCTTCACCCCAGATTCTCAGCTGGACCTCCTGTCCCCCCATGGAGGACCAGAGGTCTGGTCTTATTCACACTGACCTTGGCAGAGATCACACACAGGACAAGCTGTCTGTCCCTGAGCCCCCCCCCCCCCCCCCCCCCCCCCCCCCCCCCCGCCCTTAGCATCACCAGATGTCTGTGACCAACTCAGGAGGGGGTGGTGGTGTTCTGTCTCTGTGTTTATTCCTTTTGACCTCATTTCATGGACAAATAATTCAGGAAACTGAGTCAGAGATGAGGCAGGTCCCATTCTTTAGGAGTGGAGACTGTGAAAATGGTCCTTCATCTACCGGGTCAGGGTGGTGGGGAGGGAAGAGAGACTGATGCTTTCGGGCATGTGGGTGGAGGTCAAAGAGTTGAGTTTACTAGATCACTTGGGGGGGCTTGTTGTCTTGGGCCACAAGGATGGAACAGAGACCTAGAGGTGGGCATGGGTACTGCCCAGGGCCAGGCCAACCAGGCAGAGTGGTTTGGACTTTCCTTCTGAGCAATGGGGCACTATGGAAGATGCCCGGGCTGATGTGGGAAGGCTAGGAGGGAGGGGCTGGCCAAGAGGTGGTTGAGAAAATCCAGGTGGAATGACCTGGATCCAGGTAGGGCAGTGGTTAGTGTTAGAGCCAGAGGCCCGAGTGGGAAGACTTCTTCCTTCCTCTGAGGGAGGGCAGCCATGAGACCAGTGGCCTCTATCTTGTATCACTACTGAATTTGGTTTAGCAGCCCCCAGAGAACACCCTGTTTGGCCACCCAGGGTGGGTCAGGAAACAGGTTATAAGGTTCATTGGTCCCACCCATGATGCAGGGCTCAGTGTGTGCTGAGGTCTTTGTCCCCGTCCATGGCACAGCAAGTTTGAACTGGCTTCTAACTTGGACTTTGCAGACATTTAGAGGTAGGTTAAATAAGAGAGAAGTAACAGGATGGCAAGGTTGAGTCGGGGACAGCAAGGGTTATCTGAAGGGGGCTTCCAGGAAGAGGTGATGGGGCCACCCATGAGTCGCCTTTCTGATGGTGACCTTGGATGTGGTCCAAACATTGGAGACTTAGCCTCTTCATCTGTAAAATGGGATCGTGTGTGGGTTAGGTGAGGCAGAGCCTGGGAAGTTCAGGCACAGGGTCTGTGCTCAGGATCTGGAGAGTGATCTTTGTCCGTGTGGCCTGTCATTTGGGTGCCTTCTAGGAGGCGTAGTTTTGCCCAACCTGGATATATGTGGGGAGGACCAAAGGTGACATTTGAGCTTAATCTTCAGATTAATAGGAGGGAGCAGGGAGCAAGTACCCGGGTGGAGGCACAGCTCCCTGGGCAATTGTGCACTATGACCAGAACATAGGGTGTGTTAAATGACTAAAAGGTCATGGACAGCACAAATTTTCTTCATTTCCTGCCACGAAGTTCCCTGAGTACCTGAACACAAAGGCTTTGGTGGACTAGGGACACAGAAGAGGACAGGGAAAATACCTATTTAGGAGCTATCACTGTCCCGGGGGTGTGAATCCAGTCGTCAAGTGGGCCATCTCTTGGAACCACAGTTTCTTTCTCTGTTAAATGGAGAGATTGGATTGAACATAGGCAAGGCTTATGGGACCCTAGAAGAACAATTTTGTTCTGGAATTTGGGCTATTTTCCTTCATTCCCTGTGTGTTCACACCAAGACCAGGAAGTGCCTGCTTTGAAGACCGTCCAGTTTGCATTAATGAAACTAGAGTTTTGAAAGGTTATGTAGCTGGGAGGTTTGCAGAGTCAGGATTTGAACCCAGAGCCACCTGCTGCTGAGCCACTTATTTCCCAGCCCTGTGGCCCCCGATACATGGACCAAAGGGAGCTCTGTACAGTCCTAATGCTCACCTCCTGTTGTGTTGAATGGACACACATTTGGATGACACAGTTTTCCCCCTTACTGTGATGAAGGGGCCTACTGGGCCCATGTAGGCAAAGGATCAGAAAGGATCAGAAAGTCCCCTGTCCTGAGGCAGCCTCTGTCAGGTGTGGGAGGAAGCAATGAGCTAAGTTTGCAGTGATCGTGGACTTGACTTTGGGCAGGAGTTAGTTATAGCTGTCACATGTGTTAACTGCTCAGATCTGTGACCTTTGAAATGTTTTATAGCTTGGTTTCCAATGAGATAGGAAATATGTTTTTAAAGCCCGATCATTGGCTGCTGACACGACTGAAATGATAAACACACATCCAAATGCAGCAGAGATACGAGAGTGATGCGTAACACACCAATCCTCTCAAGGTGGCAGAATGGCACGGTGGGTGGGGTGGAAAGTGTCCGCTGCCACAGGTTATGACCTGCACCTCAGGGACTGAGCAGACCCTCTCCAAGCTTGTCACGCACACACACGCACACACAGACACACACACACTCTCTCTCTCTCTCTCTCTGCCCATTACACTCTGCTCATTAGCGAATCCTGGCCCTGCTGCTTACCTGCTGTGTGCTTTGAGCAGGTGTCCTAGCTGTTTGGAGCTTGTTCCTCCTTAGTGAAAGGGAGTGAAAATGGGCCAATCTCTGAAGTTCCTAGGAGGGGGAGTCCCCGAGAAGGGCCTGGTGGGTGGTCTGTGCTGAGCACGTGTGTGTTGTTGTTACTATGACCAGTGGTGGCCAGGGGTCAAGCTATTATTATTGCCTGTTTCACTGTCAGTTTTCCCCTTTGACTCTGCTCCAAGAAGGCAGGAGCTCGCTTGTCTTCTCTCCTGCTCCCGGACTCTAATTGGTCCTGGTCCACCTCAAGTAAGTGCTCAGTGTTTAGTGGGGGACTGAACACATGACTTGGTGTGTGCAGACATGGTCGTTACAACTGTAAAGCTGTAAAGCAAAGAATTCCATATGTAAGTAAAACACAGGTTTATAACTTTCCTGTTTTAGAAGGTGTTGGGTTGCCTTACTCTTTTTACAAGCTGAGTAATACTCCAATGCATAAAGGTGTTGTTGGTCACCTGTGGTCCCCGATGGGAGACATTGACTTATTTCTGATTTGGGGGTTTTGCTGCACACAGTGCTGTACCCTTCTTCCTGTGTCTTGACACTTGCGTGGAGTAAATCAGGAGACAGATTTCAGAGAGTGGAGTTTTGAGAGTGTGGATCCACCCTGGCTGGGATCCCTGGAGAGTGTGGATACTTCTGCTTCCACTAAAGCTGTGGGGGAGCTGTGTGTGGTGGCTCAGTCTTTTCAGTGGCCATGGCATCGAGTCTCTTGTCAGGAGGGAAGGAGATAGTTCCATTAGGTTGCACAGTATTTTGTGGACCTTTGGATTCTTTTTTTTTTTTTTTCCAGTGGTACTAGGGATCGAACTTGTGGACCTTTGGATTTTAATCCAATCTGTGAGAGGCTGTGGTCTTGGAATACATTCTCACATACACCACCCCTTCTGAAAAATGTAGAGCCCTTGTTTCAGCTGTATTTCTATGATCGCACTTTGTAACAAACACCCGCTCCCCAAAGCACTGACCTCTGACAGCAGACATGTTTCATGCTCATAGGTTGGCAGGTCGCATGGCTGATCTTGGCTGGCAGGCTGGGCTCCAGGTATTGAGTTGTTTTCACTCAGATGCCCAAATTCATTGGTGGGAGCCACCCCAGGCCTGGTCTTTGTGGGTGGCCAGCAGCAGCTCAGTGGGAGCATGCAGGGTTTTTAAGAAGTCACTAGGAACTGAGAAGAGATCGCTCCTGACCTCGTGGTGGGGGGACAACAAGTCACATGGCCACACCTCTCATCAGTGAGCCAAAGTAAACTTTTTTTTTTCTGAGACAGGGTCTCACTTTGTAGTTCAGGCTGGCCCTAAGCTCACTAGGCAGCCTCCTGCCTCTGCTTCCTGAGTTTTGGGCTGGGTGTGTGGTACTGATTGCTGGTGGGCGTGCCCACACCTGGTATTGTTGTATGTGGTTACCAGGGATTGAACCAGTGACCTTGCGCTTGCTAGGCAGGGGCTGGAACCATTGAGCTAAATCTCTGGCCCTGAAGTAAACTCTTTGTGTGGAGGCTAAGACGGATTTGCAGAGCAGTAGAAATGCAACTGGCCCTGGTCATGGTTCTGCTGGGGTGGGTGGCTCCTTGCAGGAACACTTTGTCTGCATGGAGTGGGGGTGACACTCATGTACAAAAGTGGACTCAGAGCAGGGGCTCCTGGTTTGAACCGGCATGGGAAGTTGACCTATCTCAACCTCAGTTTCCTTACCTGGAAAACCAGACTATTATGTGCTTTCTGGCTGGGCTACCATGCAGCTGTGACTTGATACTAGAAAAAGGGTGTTGCACACCTGTGAAGAAGAGTGTGGGAAAGGCTGCTTGTTGTCCTGGTGACTTTGGTTCTGGACCATTCCCCAAACCATGAACCTGTCTGTAGCCACACTCAGATGGGAAGCCTGGGTAGCGAACTTCTCTGGGCCTGTGGAATGAGAGGCGTAATAATGCTTGCCTTGGGAGGTTGACAAGGATTAAGTGTTTACCACATTCCCTACTGAGGGATTTATAGAAGCATTAGCTTGCACTTGTTAGCATTACGCCATTATAATTGGTCTCTGGAGTCCACAGAAGTTGCTTTCCTTCCTGGAGCCACTGAGTCTTTGGGACTGAGTGAAAGGGAGATAGGCTTTGCAGGCCCCAGGTTCTGAGCCAACACACCTTCCCCTGCTGCTGTAGCTGGTGGCGGGGCTGCCTGTTCCCGGGAGTAGCTCTGAGGGTAAGGAGTTCATGGGTCTGTCAGACACGTGGGAGCCGAGATCCCAGGAGCTCAGGGATTGCCAGGGGCCCCCTGAGCTAGGGGTGTGGTCGATCCCTCCCTGTCTCTCTCCCTCGGTGGAGCTGCTCATTTATCAGTCACAGGCTTAGCACTGCGGTGGCTGCTGTGCCAATGGGAATCTGCAGGGGAGAGGGAAGCTGAGTGGGGATGTAGAGTCTTAGTGGCTCAGACTTGGGCTTCCTGTGTGACCTTGGAGCGCCCTTGGGTGCTCTAAAGTTTTCCTCATCTGTGGAGGGAGTTTCTGAGGGGCCCACAAGTCCTTGGAGGTGAGAGGGGATGCCCTATGGTCTGCGTGTACCTTTCTGCCTTCAGAAGTTTTGTGGAGATGAGGCTGTTCTGCTCTTACAGGGACCCAGCTTTTGAGAACATGGTCTTAGGTGTAGTAAGTAAAACCATGAAAGCTCTGTGCTCATCATTGTCTACTTTTTTCTTCCTTCCTTCCTTTTTCTTTCCCTCCCTCCCTTCCTTTCTCTCTCTCTCTCTCTCTTTTTTTCTTTCTTTCGTGTTTTGAGACAGGGTCTCACTTTGTAGTTCAGGCTAGCCCTGAGTTCACTGTGGAGCCCAGGCTAGTCTCGAACTCTTGGCAGTCCCGTCTCTGCCTCCCGAGTGCTGGGATTAGAGGTGTGAACCACCACGTCTGGCATTGTGGTATATAGCAGCAGGGATAGAATTTGGGACCTTGTGCTTGCCAGGCAGACGCTGAACCACTAAACTAAATCACAGGCCCTTGTTACTCTTTCTTTGGAGCCTTACCTCTCCGTTTTACAGACAAGAAAACTGAGGCTCAGGGAAGGAGTATATTTATCCAAGGCCACCAGGAATGGGAACTGTGGGTCCATGCAGTCTGACCCAGTCCTTGGTCCCTCTTCCAGCTGCCTGCCTTCACAGGAGTCAAACCTGGCAGGCCAGATCTGACGGTCCTAGCATTACGTTCCTTCACTTTGTGTCAATGCTGTGTGGCTTTGGGCAAGTGACTTTCCCTCCCTGAATCTTAGTTCATTTGTATAAAGAGAAAGCTCAGATTTTCTAAATGAGACCCTTGTTAGGATCAGGTGAGGTTAGGATACACAGAGAGTTTCCACATAGTAGTCCCTTTAAAAATGGGACTTCGCCCCCAAAAAGCTCATTTTAGGATCTAAAAATAATGCATGACAGTTATCCCGAGGTAACCAGGCTAGGTGGCACATGCTTTATTCCCAGCTGCTTGGGAGGCTGAGGCAGGAGGATGGCAAGTTTGCAGCCATCCTGGATGACTTAGCAGGACTGTCTCAAAATAAGATAAAAGGCTGAGAGTGCAGTGAAGCTCCGTGGGGGCTTGGGTTCCACCCCATCCCCCCAAAGGTAACATGTAAATGAAGTTATTCTAGACCTCTAAAGCATACTAGAACCCGTCCTTGTTTGCAGTAGGAGCAGAAATAATAGCAGCAGGGATAAATAATAAAAGGCATGCTTTAACAACCCCTCATATTCTAGTTCTTCTCGTGTAGATTTGTTGCCTTATTTTATTGAATCCTCCTGACAGCGTGTGAATCCTTAATCACGTCCTCTTCCCAGGAAACTGAGGCTAGTGGCAGGTAGGGAGGATCAGAGAGCTGTTTTTTTTTTGCTTTTTGAGACAGGGTCTTGCTTTGTAGTTCAGGCTGGCCCTGAGCTCACTATGATGCCCAGGCAAGCCGCCGCGAACTCAGCAATCCTCCTGTCTCTGCCTCCTGAGTGCTGGGATTACAGGCATGAGCCACCACGTCCGGCATTGCAGAGAGCTGTTTTTTCAAAGGCCCCAGGGCAGGGCTGTGGCTCCCCTTTCTCCTGAAGGTCCTTGTTAATATTTCTTCTTTTTGTTTCTGCTTGCTTTGTCAGTGACAAAAGCCTTTTCTGGGGACCTTCCTGTTTCCCTGTGCCAGGTGGCTGTGTGGGAAGGAAGCACAGTTGCGAGTGAAGGGGGCTGGCAGGGCACTGGGTCCACCGAAGTCACCACCCAGCCTATCTGGACGCGAAATGTGGGCCTTGGCAGAAGCTGCTCGGGAAGCCTGCCCCAGGCCCTGGGCAGGGCTGAGAGCACTGCTGACTCTCTGGGCTCTTTGGAAGCTGCCAGGTCTGTTTCTTCCTTTCACTTTAGCTTCCAGTGCAGGAACACTCTTCTCTTTGTTTTTTTTTTTTTGTTTGTTTTTTGTTTTTTGAGACAGGGTCTTGCTTTGTAGTTCAGGCTGGCCCTCAGCTCACTCTGTAGCCCAGGCAAGCCTCAAACTCAGCAATCCTCCTGTCTCTGCCTCCCGAGTGCTGGGATTACAGGCGTGAGCCACCGCGCCAGGCACTGTGGTATGTGGTATTGATTGCTGGTGGGCGTGAGTCTCCATGCCCAGCATTGTATGTTGTTACCAGGAATCGAACTCAGGACCTTGTGCTTGCGAGGCAGGCGCCGGAACCACTGAGCTAAATCTCTGGCCCGGTTTGTTTTTTAAACTTATTTTGGTATTCTTGTGTGATTTGGTCTCACCATGTAGTTCAGCCTGGCCTTGAGCTCACAACGGAGCCCAGGCTGGCCTCAGTTGGCAAAGATTTTTGTGCCTCAGCCTCCTAAACACTGGGATTGCAAATATGTGCCACCAAGCCCAGGTCTTCTCTTTGTTTCTAGAATTGATTGCCTGCCTATTAGGAACTGCAAAATGGTCCTAGACAAGGGCAAAGGATATAGATGTGTTAGGAAGTTCAGGGCCAGGTGTCAGTGATACCTGGGAGCAAGTGTAACTCCCAGCTGGCTAGAGAATCTGAGACGTGAGTTCGTGTTCTCTAAAATCGAAGAATAAATTCAAGAAACAACAGGGCCTAAGAGTAGGAAAAGTTTATTGAAAGAAGTTTCTTCCTAAGGGGGACCGAAAAAGGACCTGCAAAAAGTGATCCTGGGACCCCATTTCCCCGGAGATATTTATGGAACAAGCCCCGAGGTGAAGTGGGCTTTAAATGGGACAAAACTATTGTCAACAAGTAACATCGCAAATACAGCCACTTAGATAATATCGATTAAATGAGAATCCAGTGGGAAGGCAAATTGTACAACAAGCTACAAGGATTTCCAGTGAGAGATCTTTCCTGGGGAAATAGGCCAAAACTCTGGTGCCTCCTCCCCCCTCCCCAGGTGATTGACACTTATTTGGAATATCAATCGCTGTTATTGATCCTGCATGGGTGTGGTAGCCTCTTTTGCAATGCAAAACATATCTCCTTTGTCCTCCTGGTGGTTTCCTTGATTGTCCTTCAAATGGACTCCCTGGAGGGCCAGTCCTATTCAACTGTCTAAGAGGTGTCTAATTAGCTTTCTTACCTACAACATCAGCACTTCAGAGTCCCAGCATGGCTTCTCTGCTGTGTGTCCTTGGGTAAATTCCTTCCCTCTCTGGGCTTTGTTTTTAATCTATCTATCTATCTATCTATCTATCTATCTATCTATCTATCTATC
>PVIC010034108.1:0-19727 GCA_004025085.1 Thryonomys swinderianus
TAAAAATAGCAAGCAAACAAAAGAGCCAACAAACAAACAAAAAACCTATTCAAAAACATTCCTCTGCATTTATAAACCAGTCATTTTTTTCCAGAATCTCCAGTGTTAGAATCCAGAGTATCACAATTTTCTCTGCCTGTGGGTTTGTGTTTCCTCCCTGCCTGAGTCTATCTCTTTACATCTCAGTCCCAAACCAACACATGTCCTTGCTCACACAAGTATAGTGGAAAAAACATCCGATTTCCAGTCTCTGTGTTGGATGTGAGCAGCAGAGCTGGAGTTCAAAATCTGGTGGACTTCAAGCCAACGTTTTGAAATCCAGCAGCCTCTGAAAGCCATGTGCACATGGGCCTGGTTTTTCATCATAGAGAGCAAGTCCTGTATTCTCCCTGGCCTGTGCTTAAATTTCCCAGGCGGTGTTTGTCCAGCCCTTCCTTTCTCTGTGATTTTCTCTTGTTTCCGATTCTTACCCAATGATTGTGGTTGTGTAACTGGAAATTCTCATGGGAAGTTGTTCTGTGGCTCAGTCTTGAACACTTAACATTTCCCCGAAATTGCTGTGATTCAACCCTGTTCCAAATGATAGGTGCTGGACTGGATTTCTTCTGTCATTCTAGCTGCTACATGGAAGGAGGCATTTCCAGAATAAAGCCTAGTGCTGTTCTTACAGTTTACTGTCTCCATGGGCTTTTCTTGGGGCTGGTGCTGCCAGTTTAATACGTTCTGTTTTCCCATTTGTTGAGTTTATAGGGACATTTTAGGTATCCATTATGACCACATTCATCATTGAGAGTTTGCACCTGAACATGATGTATAGTGAGCTGCCAATTCTCTGGTCTTAGTCATTCTGCCTAGTATTGGCCTCATCCATGATCAAGTTAGACAGTAGTTCACTTGGTGCCTCTGCTGCCTTATGCTGAGGAAAAACACAATGCAGAGTGGTCTTGAAATTGGCCAATGGCTATAGCCAGGGTGCCAACCCTTGGTCATGCAGTATGCCTGTGAGTAAATGTCCATTTTTTCCTCCCTTCCTAAAGTTACTTTTCTTGTTATCAACACCTGCAACATGAAGGAGAGATATCAAATGTTATTTTTATACTTAATATTTTTGTTCATTTCCTTTAATCTTATCCTAGAAATTAACATTAATCATCTTTCAATTTCTCATTGAATGTGTTCATTAAAAAACAATAAATTATTGGTCTTTCATTTGTAACCGTTCATTTTATGAAATCCTGTACAATCTGTGTTCCCCATCTGATACCTATGAGGGCAGAAGATAGATATTCCCCAAAATAGGATCCCCAGGATCCAGAAAACTCCGTTATTCCTAATTCCATACAGAATTCCTTTCTCTGTATCTGATTGTGTAACAACTACAGTTCTAGGAGGAGACACTTCAGTTCCCTAGTGCTGGGGCTGGAGATGGAAAGGTTGAGGAGGTAATTGCCTTAGTCCTAGGTGTTCTAGATTGCCCTACTTCTGTAACACTTTATAAATAGGAATCACCTGTGCACATACACTTACACATATACACACACAGATGAAAAATATGCTGAATTCTTAATTTTTTAAAGAGTTATGGCATATTACATTTTCATAAGAGTAATAGAATAAATGTACTCAAAGCAGATGGTTGCATTTTGAGGGGAATTAATAATCTGTCTTTTACTGCAATAATATTTTGCATTTAAATACTTTATCACACTACACATATGTATATATATAATTCATTCTGTCAATCTTTGCCTTTTAATGGACTAACTTTTATAAAACTTGCTGTACATGTTTAGAGGTATTTCTAATCATTAGTCCACCTCATTGCCCTGATTTTCTCTCTGGACTTACCTCATGCAGGATTTACTTCATGGTGGGTGCCCAGGTAGACAGTTTGGAAATGATGGTAGGGAAAAAACAAGGATGTATGATCATTTCTGTACTATTTTCTTCTCCTACATCCATACCTGGTTCCTCCTGTCCTAGACCAAACACTCATCCTACTTGCATGACTTCACATTAGTTTCTCTTCTTCTTGGGATTGTCACAGTTTTCTATTATTTTCCACCCTCTTCCTATCATGGACTGGTCTGGAAAAAAAAAACAGGGTTGGAATTTATAAGCTCAGCATCAGGATAGGAAATTGAACCAGTTATTTTGAATAGGAATCATATTGTGGCCAGTTTTCTTACAGGATTCCTTTCTGAATAGAAATACCCCCTGGCATACCTAAGTCTGGTGGAAAACCTTACATTTCATTCATCTAATCAGTTCATCTAATACAGCTTCAATCTGGGGAAGAACAGATGGGTTGTTCTATATTGAAATCCAAACTTTGTATAAAAAATAAGATTCTGAAATTTCTCAATACCACTTACTATATTAAAATTTTAATACAGGAGATCTAATTAAGGAATCCTAGTAAAATTCCTTCTGCATTCTCCCATAATTCAGCTTAGAGAGATTTTTTTTAAAGAAAGAAAGGACAGTTAAAAAATGGGAAGAAAGCAGTTGCAGTGCCATGTGTCTGTAAATAGAGCATTGAGGGAGGCTGAGGCAGGAGCATCATTCGAGTCCTGTCTGGGAATGCAAATCAGTAGTAGCAGTGCTGCTGAGTACCATCCCAATACTTCCAAGAAAAGAAAAGAAAAGTGGAGGAGAATTTGGAGACTCTGGTAAATATAGGAGTTAGAGAAAAAGAAAGTTGAGGTAATGTTTGGAAAACAGCATTTGAAGATATAACAATAAGTCTCTGGATATTAGATACCACCAGGCTCAAATGGTAGTGCTACTACTTCCTAGCTTCTATAACTTTTAATGAATTACTTTCTATTTTAAAGATTTTTTCCACCTTGGAAAAAGAAAAGACAAACTAATAGTACCCATCTCAGAGTTGCCATGAGATTTAAATTAGATAACATGTTCTGAAAGGCTTATTGCGGTAAATGTCACCTGAGAAGCCCTGAAAGTGGCCACAGATCCACAGAATGAAGTTTGGAAACCCCAGCAGATCATGTACTGGTTGGATTATAACCTCTACAAAGCAGAGAATTTTGTTAGTTTTATTTATTACTCTTTCCTCAGCTCCTAGATTGGTGCATGAAATACATAGTAGACATCAAAGTCATACTTTAGAAGTGAATAAATTGAAGAATTATTTATGACAAATTCTGTCCCTAAATAAGAAACACAGACATCACTGGACCTGGAGTTGACCTGTTTCAGCAGTCACCCAGTCACCACTGCTTTTTGGTTGCTTAAACAAGGGAAAGATGAGTAACCCAGTAACCAGAATGATGGAACAGTCGGGTACAGCAAAAGCCAATTTTATTTCAGTCATGACTAAAAATCCACTTCTTTATCCATTCAACTGTTGGCCATTTGGGTTGTTTCCATGATTTAGCAATTACACACTATGCTGCTACAAACATGGATGTGCACATATCACTGTGGTACGATGGCTTTAATTCCTTTAGGGAGATACCCAGCAGAGGAATAGCTGGGTCAAATGAGGCCACTGTGTTTTGAGGAATCTCCACCCTGATCTCCACAGTGGTTGCACTAGTCTACATTCCCACCAACAGTGGAGACAGGTTCCATTTTCCCTCCTGCCCCACCAGCATCTGTTCTTAGTTGATTTCTTCATAGCTGCCATTATTCCAGATTGTTCCATCTCACCCCTTGAATTTTCTTTTGATGATCTGGAAGTCTGGGTTTGGGTCTTGTTAGAGTTTCTTCTCATTTGTACTCTGTGTGTGTGTGTGTGTGTGTGTGTGTGTGTGTGTGTGTGGTTATTGTAAAGTCTTTGGTTTAATTTGCTATTTGAAAATTGCTTATTTTCTGAACTACTATTATTGGTGTTTTGGAGCCCTTAGGCAAAGTCTACTTCTTAGATTATCTTCTTGATGTGGTTGGCCTTTGGGTTTGGGGTTTGTAATGGCCCTTATGCAATCTCAGTCATGATAAACAAGGAAAAATGACTGGCTAAAACAATCAGGTCATCTTGGCCAATGTTATGTAATAACAGTAACATAATATTGAATACAGTTTAGAAAATGACAAATTATGGTAGCTGTTATTTTGATACCTTTGACTCCATAAACAAAACTTGTGGTTATATTTCAAAATCAAGGAGTAAGCACAACTGTGTTTACTGTTTATACACCCTTCACTATAATGGCTTAACCTTCTGGGGAGAAGAGGACAGTAGAGGGAAGAGAGAAGTTGAGAATAGTGCTAGAAGACACAGCAAGACAGAAACAGGATAAAAAGGAAAATAAATAAAAATGGAAACAAGTAAAAAGGGAAAATGAAAAAAGAAGAAAACAGAAAAAGGAAAAAGATTCACTACAAGGTGTGATTCTGCTGTGATTGGTAGACAACCTGTGAAGCAGTGTGCAGAGCCGAGTCCATTGATCTTAGTGAACCAGCTGTAGTCCCATGAGATACAGTCAGATTTCCGGTTGCCAGGTCAAACGCTACAAGGTTTGTGGGCCCCAGATGAACCTCCCCTGTAGTAGTTCTGGCTCAGTAGAAGAGCCTGATCCCAGTCACTCACCACTTCAGAAGTCCACTCCTTTCTTACTCTCCCCATGGGCTACAGCTTGTGGAGACAGGTGTGGGGCACCTTCATGGCGGCAGGTGCGGTGGCCTCATGGGAGGTCCAGCTGTGCAGGAGGACTGCTGCTCCACACTGTGTTACACATTCTCAAAGGGAATTTAGTGATCTTGTCATTGTCACACCATAATTTTGCCTTTGTTTGTAACAAATCACCAACCACATAAATGTAAAGGAATTAGAATTATACAGAATAACTGAATTGGATCCAATGAATTAATTTATGACTCTAAAGAAATCCTGGAATGCCAGAAGTAACTGCTTATGATTTTTCTCATGAATCGGCAAATATATAAAAGCAAGCTCTCAGACACCTCTGTAATAAATAATGAGTATACTGATAGATATAATTATCAAGAAGGAAAAATAACCAAGGGTCATTTGCATATAATTTTAACATCTTCATAATTTTTTATCTAGTTACATGGTACTTAGTAGAAATATCAGAGACAATTAAAATTAACATTTATTATTTTAATAACGTCTAATAAAATACCCTCTGTGAAATTTACACAAAAATGACTGGATAGCAGAGAAAATAATTTTTTAAAAACTTTAAAAATTGGACAAAAGGAGCTGATTGTACTGGTAGAATATTGAACAGGAAATTAGACTGAATGTACTCCAAAATTCTTTTTCTTAACAAAAATATTATCTTTGTTGATACAATGCCTGTAGTGTACCTGTAAATACCTGTATACATGTGCACTGAAGAGAGACAGACAGAGGCAGAGAGAAAGAGGTTGTGACTTCTGTTCCTCAAGGAGGGCAGTCCTGGGAAGTATTTCTGTAAACACACCATTTAGCATGGGGCATATGCACAGCAGCATGATGAATTCCTCCTTTTCTTTGCTCACTGTCTAAAGTTAGCTCAGTAGATAGAACTGAGCTCCAACTACTTTGCAACAGGTGCAATAGATACATTCATGTATGGCCAAACTCTCCCCATAGTTCACTCCTGGACAGAATATCAGCATCCTGAAAAACATGACTCCTAGCCAGTTTTGACTTAGAGCTTATGTTGGAAAAAAAGAGGATGAGAAATTTACTTGTTTTGTGGTTTTTCCATTCACTTGCTTGTCCTGTAGAGGCCCAAGGAAAAGTTTCCCATGAAGATGACCTCCACAAGAAAAACACAGGATCTTAGTTACTAAGCTGAATAATGCTTTCTGTTCTCTCAAGGAAATAAAACTTTATATGTTAGATAAAGATATATTTTTTTCTTTGCGAGGAAAAGGCTTGGTTGCTTGTAATTTATTGTGTATGTTCCACAGTCTACATGGACGCAATGCTCGTCACCTGTTAGGTCATAGCAAACTGTGATCTATCGCCTGTTTGTGTAAATAATTTTATTGAGGTTTTTTGGTTTTATAGTAAAACAGTCTGTACACATGTATTTGAACTATTGGTGGCTTCTTTGAATCACTATCATGGCAAAATTGAGTAGTTAAAAAGATCTAATGTGTCTTTCAAAATGAAAAGATTTTATGAGACTGGATGATTGGTAAAGATTGGAGCTATTTATTGCAATTCCATTTCAAGACACCACAAAGTCAAAAAAGAGAACTCTAAATCTGTTCAAACCTTCTTGGTGTATAATCCCATAGGCAAGTTGCGCATGAGCCTCTGTGTGTTTGAGGGGCTGCAGAGGGGAAAGTAGAGGAAACTGAACTTTGTTTATCTATGTGCACTCCTAGAATAACTAAACAACTCACATGATAATAACATTATTCCTCTTTTAAGTTGAATTCTTTATTGGTACATTTTATATACAGTTCACAATCACACTCATCACTAAGGAATTTGTACCAGTATATGACATGAGTTAATTCTCATTTTTACCCACATCCCTACCGACCCACAACCCCTTATATACATGCTATTTCTTTCCAAATCATATTTATCTTTCCCCTCATTACGTTTCCCTACCACATTCCCCTTGAATATTTCCTATTTTATAAAATCTTTCATACATCCTGGAACTCATTTACATCTACAGATTCTCATACCAAAGAAAAGATATGGTATTTACATATCCGTGATGTAGTTACTTTACTTATTAGTGTGTTCTCCAGGTGTATCTATTTGCACATAAATTAATGAAACTTGTCACTCTTCATGGCAGAGTAATACTCCATTTTATTTTTAAAAAATCCCCACATCTTCTTTATCCAATCTCCAGTTGATGGGCATTTGGGTTGTTTCCAAGATTGGGCTATCACAAACTGAGTTGCTATGAATGTGGGTGTACATATGAATTTACAATATGATTCTTTGAATTCCTTTGGGTATATCCCTAGCAGGGGAATAGCAGGGTCAAATGGAAACCCTAGACCTTGCTTTCTGAGGAATCTCCACAATAGTTGCACAAGTCTACAATCCCACCTACAGTGGAGAAAGTTTTCTTTCTACCCACAGCCTCATCAGCATTTATTGCTGGTTGATTTTGCAATAGTAGCCATTCTTTGTGAAGTGAGATGGAATCTCAGTGTTGTTTTCATCTGCATCTCCCAGATGATTAGTGATGTTGAACATTTCTTCATATGCTTCTTGGATGCTTTTACTTCTGCCTCTAAGAAGTGTCTGGTCATTTCAGAGACTCATTTTTGAGTTGGGTCTCTAAACTTGGGGGAACTGATTTGTTTAAGTTCTTTATATATTCTAGATAGTATCTAGATAGTAGCCCTTTGTCTGACAAACAGCTAGTAAAGACTTTTTCCCATGTTGTTGGTTGTCTTAGTGGTGCCAGTGGTTTCTTTTGCTGTGCAGCTTTTTAATAGGATGAGATCCCATTTGTTGATTCTTTCTGGTAGTTCTTGTACTATAGAGGTTTTATTCATGAAGTCTCTGCCTAAGCCAATGTCTCCAAGAGTTCTACCTAATCTCTTTTGCAGCAAGTTTATTGTTTTTGTTTTAATGTTTAATTCTCGAATCCATTGTGATTTTAGTTAAGTACACAGTGAAAGATATAGGTCTAGTTTTAGTTTTTGGCAGGTTAAAGCCCAGTTTTTCCAGCACCATTTGTTAAAGAGGCTGTCTTTCCTCCATTGCAGATGTTTGCCTCCTTTGGCAAAGATAAGGTGGCTTAGTGTATCTGGAGTTGTTTCTGGATCTTCTAATCTATTCCACTAGTCCTTAGGGTCTCTTACTTTGCTAGTACCATGCAGTATTTATCACAGTGACTTTATAGTACAGTTTTAAATTGGGGATTGTAATAACCTCTGCCATGTCCTGGTTGCTTAGAATTGCTTTTGCTATTCTATATCTCTTGTGGTTCCAGGTGAATTTTTGGATTATTTTCTCTAGCTCTGTGAATTATGGTGATGGAATTTCAATTGGAATTGCATTGAATCTGTATAGTAGTTGTGGAAGTATAGCCATTTTGATGATGTTGGTTCACCCTACCCAGGAACAAGGGATGTCTTTCCACTTTCTGATATCCTTTTCTATCTCATTTTTCAGAGTCCTATAGTTTTCAGAGTAGAGGTCTTTCACCTCCTTTGTTAGATTGATTCCTAAATATTTCATTTTTTGGGTGCTATTGTGAAAGGGATTGATTCTCCAATTTCTCTTTCAGTGAGTCTGTTGTTTGTGTAGACAAAGGCTGTTGATTTTTGAGCATTAATCTATCCAGCTACACTACTAAATCTGGCAATTAAGTCTAGCAGTCCTTTGGTTGAGTTTTTAGGAGGTGATGATCATATCATCAGCAAATAATGACAGTTTAACTTCTTTCTTACCTATCTTTATTGCTTTTGTTTGTCTTGCCTAATTGCTGTGGCTAAGGTTTCCAGCACTATATTGAATAAGAGTGGTGACAGTGGACATCCTTGTCTTGCTCCTGATTTTAGTGTAAAAGGTTTCAGTTGTTGCCCATTTAGTATGATGCTGGCTGTTGGTTTATCTTAAATAGCTTGTATTAGATTGAGACAAAGTCCATCTATTCCAATTCTCTGTAGGGTTTTGATCATGAATGGGTGCTGGATTTTGTCAAATGCTTTTTCTGCATCTATTGCGATGATCATACGGTTTTGACCTTAAGTCTATTAATATAATGTATTAAATTGATTTACATATGTTGAACCAGCCTTGCATCCCTGGGATAAATCCAACTTGATTGGGGAGTATGATATTCTTGACAACTCTCTGTATTCACCTTGCCAGTATTTTATTGAGGATTTTTACATCAATGTTCATTAGAGAGATTGGCCTATAGTTTTTTTTTTTTTTTTTTGGTTGGGTCCTTTTCTGCCTTGGGAATCAAGGTAATGGTTGCTTCAAGGAATGATTTTGGGAGTACTGCTTCTCTTTCAATTTCATTAAAGAGTTTGAGAAGTAGTGGCATTAACTCTTCTTAAAAAGTTTTGTAGAATTCAGCATGAAGCCATCAGGACTAGGGCTTTTCTTTGTTGGTAGGTTTTTTTTTTTAATAACATTTTCAGTTTCACAAATTGATATCAGGTTGTTTAACATTTTTATATTCTCTTCATTCAGCTTTGGAAGTTCATATGTGTCTAGGAATCTATCCATTTCTTCTAGATTTTCCATCTCTCTGGAGTACAAATGTTCAAAATATGTGTCTATTATCCTTTGGACTTCCACTGGATCTGTGATGATTTCCCCATTTTCATTCCTAATAGCATGGATTTGAGCCTTGTCCTTCCTTTGTTTGATAAGTTTGGCTAAGGGACTCTCAATTTTATTTATCCTTTCAAAGAAACAACTCTATGATTCATTGATTCTTTGTATTGTCCTGTTTGTCTCCACTGCATTAATTTCTGCTCTGATCCTTATAATTTCCTCCCTAGTACAAACTTTGGTTTTGTCTTGCTCCTCTTTTTCTAGTAGTTTGAGATTCATCATTAGATTGTTTATTTGAGTTTGCGCTATTTTCCAGGTGTAGGCATTCACTGCTATGAATTTCCCCCATAGGACTGCTTTTATTATGTCCCATAAATTCCTTTATGTTATACTGGGATTATGACTTAATTGTAGAAACTGTTTGATTTCTTCTTTAATTTCTTTTGTGGCCCACTGGTTGGGCAACAGAATGTTGTCCAATTTCCATGTGTTTATGAGGATCTTGGAATTTCTTTTGCTATTCAGCTCCAGGCTCAAGGTACTATGGTCTGATAGTATGGAGGGAATAATTTCAATTCCTTTGCATTTACTTAAGCCTGTTCTATCAACTAGGATGTGACCTATTTTGGAGAATGATCCATGAGCAGCTGAGAAGAACATATATTCTGACTTTGTAGGGTGAAATACTCTGTAGGCATCTATTAAGGCCATTTGTTCAAAAGTTTTGTTTAGCTCAAGTATTTTCTTATTAATTCTTTGTCCAGTTGATCTATCAATTCATGGCAGTGGAATACTGAAGACCCCTATGACTACTGTATTAGTGCTTATCTGGCTTTTCATGTCCATTAATGTTTGTTTTATATAGTTGGGTGCAGTAGAGTTTGGTGCATAAATATTTATGGTTGTTATTTCTTTCTCCTGGATTATTCTCTGTATGAGAACATAGTGACATTCTTTGTCTTTTTTATCAGTTTGGGTTTGAAATCTATTTTATCTGCAAACAAGATAGCCTCTCCTGCTTTTTTGCAGTTTCCTGGGGCCAGGAGAATTGTTTTCCATTCCTTTATTTTCAGTCTGTGGGTTTCCTTCTGAATGAGGTGTGTTTCCTGTATGCAGTAGATTATAGGATCTTGCTTCTTTTTTTTTTTTTTTTTTTTTTTTTTTTTTTTTTTTTTTTTTTTTTTTTTTTTTTTTTTTTTTTTTTGCTTTTTGAGACAGGGTCTTGCTTTGTAGTTCAGGCTGGCCCTGAGCTCACTGTGGTGCCCAGGCAAGCCGCCATGAACTCAGCAATCCTCCTGTCTCTGCCTCCCGAATGCTGGGATTACAGGTGTGAGTCACCACGTCCGGCATTATGGTATGTGGTGTTGATTGTTGGTGGGCATGTCTCCACGCCCAGCATTCTATGTGGTTACTGGGGATCAAACTCAGCACCTTGCGCTTGCGAGGCAGGCACTGGAACCACTGAGCTAACCCTCTGGCCCGGATCTTGCTTCTTGATCCAATCTGCTAGTCTGTGTCTTTTAATTGGGCCATTGAGTCCATTGACATTAATGGTTATGACTCGTATGGACAGCTTTAGAGCTTCCATGTTTCACTGTTCTTGGCTGTTTTCTCCCTTGCTTTTCCCCTTTCCATTCAGTTTCTTGTTTGGCCAAGTGAGTTCACTCTGTTGGGTCTTGTGAGTATGGAATTTGCTGTGTTTTTTTCCAACATGTTCTTGAGAATGTTTTGGAGTTCAGGTTTTGTATTTATGAAGTTTTTCAGGTATTCTTTATCATGGAAATATCTTATTTCCCCATCTATTCTGAAAGATAGTTTTGCAGGATACAACAGTCTAGGTTGGAGATTGTTTTCCTGCAATGCTTGAAATACTTCCCTCCATGCTCTCCTTGCATTGAGGGTTTGTGTTGAAAAGTCTGCTGTGATCCTAATGGGCTTCCCTTTGTAGGTGATTTTATTCCTTTCTCTAACTACTTTCAGTATTTCATTCTTTTGTTTTGTATCTGGAACCTTGATAATTATATGTCTAGGTTTAGATATTTTTATGTCATGGTCTTTTAGAGTCCTATAGGCCTCATTTATCTGTATGTCCAATTCTTTTCCTGTGAAGTTTTCTGCCATTATCTGTGACAACGGTGGTTTTTTTTTTAATGTCTTTTGCATTTTCTCCTTTGTCCTCAGTGACTCCTATCAGTCTTATGTTATTCTTCTTTGATTCATCTAGAAGCTGTTGGATTGATTTCTCATGGTCCCTTGCCCTTTTGCATAGATTATGTCTTTCCTGTTCATTGGCTGCTACCCTGTCCTCTAAGTCTGAAAATCACAAACATTTGTTCTCTTTCTTCATCACCTAGAACTCTGCTTGAAGCTCTTTGAAAGTTTCCATTGCTTTTGCCTTCTTGGATTCTATCATCTCTCTGATCTCTTCTTTAATGAAATCTTTCACTGTGGACGGTGTCTCTGTTTTCATCTCAGAGATGAGTTCTAATTTCCATTTTACTAGATCTGCTTTCAATACCATCTAAAAGAGTCCTAATGTTTGGGTTTCACTTTGTTCTACTTCCCTTTTCCCTTAATTCCCCTGTGGTAGTGATATTTGTGTCTTTTTTTTTAATAGTTTCTCATTTCTACTCCTTTGTTGTTACTAGTGGCATTTGTTTTATTCCCTGCCTTGTGTGCGGGCAATGTTTATTGCAAGTTTCTTTCTTTCCATTATTTGGTACCCTTTGGAAGTGGAACCTTCCTGGGTTGTCCTCCTTGAATCTGAAATGACCCTTACAATTTCTCAGTTCTGGCACATCATGAGAGGTATTTGAACAGAATAATCGCATTATCTTTGTTACCATAATAAAATAAATACCTACAACAGTGTTAAACACAGTAAATGAAATGAAAAGTTATGATTATTTCTATTCTGAAGCCTTTGAAGTCATGAGTTACTTCTATGTCCATATGCCAAAATTTAGAATTAGTCAGCAATGTGTATACAATATGTAGGTCTTAAATGTACCTTCAGTACACTTTGGAAATAAAAGGTCACTAGGGAGTCAGGGAGGTAGGACAACAGAAAGAGAGTGAAAGCTTAGAAATATGGTTAGCAGATTTATAAAGATCACGTAAATCTTGAGAACCTCATATATGCTAAAGGGTGACAGAGGCTAAAGGGACATATATAAGACAGTACCAACTGAAAGCTGCAAGACCACTGGAGACTTTGCACACCTTCTTATAATAGTACAGAAGATGATTTAGGGTATACTGAGAGCTTTTTACTTCTGGATATTTGAAGACAGGGGAGGGTGTGGGAAAAAGAGGTGAAAAAAAGGGACCTAGGAGTAAATGCAAAACAGAAACTAGTTTCCCTCTTTTATAAAAATGTAAGCAATTAAGATGACAGAAACCCAGAGAGTTGAAAAGATTCAGTACCAGCAAAGTAGGAAAATAGAAACAAATAGTTATGTCAGAGTGAAAAAATAAAAAGAGTAACAACAGTATCAAAGTCAGCAACAACAATATACCAAGCTATGCACATTAGTCAAAAGGAGATATCCCTCAACCTTTATTTTGCCTGGTCTGTCTCAGTGCAGCTCTGGCATGGAATGGGGGCTGGCCGGCAAGTCGCCGCCCTGGGCACAGGTAATGGTACAGGCCTGCTTATTGATGAAGCTTCCCTGCGAGTGAACTCCCCTGCACACACTTGCCTAGCCTGTCTCAGTGCAGCTGACATTATTCCTCTTACGAGGGCAGAGTGGTCCTAACCTGATCAATTCTAAAGTTTCCACCTTTCAGCACTGCTGCACTGGGAATAAATTTCCAGCACTTGAACACTGTAGGATATATTCAACCCATGTATCACTCTTTGCTGGAAAGTTTACTGGGTTCTCTTACAGGGGCAAGAAAATGAAATACCATAGAGAAATTCAACATTTTTGTTCCCTATATAGTTTCCATAATTCCTTTCTGTGCGTAGAAAACTTCTGACTGCTTTGTGTCAGATAGAATTAACAGGAAGGTTCATGTGAGCAGAAAGTCTTGGAATACACAATGAGGAGAACTTCCCTTCTCAGCCATATTTCTTGGTTCAGGGTTCCACATTTCAGGTCCCTTTCTTTCCTTAGCACTCCCTTAAATTGAAAGAAGTACATGCAAATTAACTGTTTATTCTTCTAATGTTTATTTATAGTACATCTTTTCTCACATACAGAAGAAGAAACAAAAACGCCAGTAGGTTTTGTTGAACTCATTTTTCTTACAATTCACCAGCAAGCAATGCCAAGACTAGAGGGCGAGAGACTTTGACAACATGGAAATGTTGCTTGTAGCACATTGCCAGCTCACCACTGCCTGTAACTTGTCTCCCTTCGGATCAATAGACCCTTCTCACCATGACCATCTCTCTCATCGGCCTCCCTTGTAACTTTGTGATGGGATCTTTCCATCTTACTGCTCAAGCTAAATTTATTTCTCCTCTGACCTTTGAATGGGTGCAGTCACTTAGAAGAAAGGAAGCTTTAGCACTTCTTGTACTATGGGAGAAGTGAAGCTTTACGTGTTTTGTATGAAGGACATTTAAATTTGACTTCGGAATTTCTAAAAGTGGGGAAGTAGTCATGCTGGAAGACACAGATGAGTCACTTGAGGGCTATCATAGGATCCCAGAAGGGTGAGAAAACTTGGTAAAAACACACAAAGTCCCTATGGTGAAAATTAATAGCACGCTAACAGCTGCTGCATTTGTAAGGTTGCCATGTTCTTTTTCAGAGCACAGGTAAATGGGGAAAGTTCTATCCTGGTTTTGTCCTGTGGGAGTTGATGTCATCTTTTCAAGGCTCCATCTAATAAGGTCCAGTTGTGGCATACAAGATGTCACACTTGCCCTGATGCCAGGGGGACCCCCACTGCTGCCATCTACAAGGGGCTGTATTGGCCAGGCATGGGGTTAATACTACATGACTAGATTGACTGACAGAGAGGGACAGACAGACAGAATAAGCTCAGCTCCACACTAGGGAGGCTTCCTACTAGGAGAAAGTGAGTGGAACTAAATGAGGAACTCACTTTAAAGTTTCAAGAGAAACAAACCCTTCAGCTATTAAAATAGATCTTATTGGGCCAGAGATTTGGCTCAGTGGTTCGATGCCTGCCTCACAAGCACAATGATCCTGAGTTCAACCCCGGTAACCACATAACAATGCTGGGTGTGGTGACTCATGCCTACCAGCAATCAATACCACATACCACAGTGCCAGGTGTGGTGGCTCACACCTGTAATCCCAGCACTCCGGAGGCAGAGACAGGAGGATTGCTGAGTTCAGGGCTTGCCTGGGCTACATAGTGAGCTTAGTGCCAGCCTGAACTGCAAAGCAAGACCCTGTCTCAAAAAAAAAAAAAAAAAAAAAAAAAAGATAGACCTTATTTTAATACCATATTTTAAAACATGAAAATTACACAACAAAATAACAAAATTTTAAGAAATGGTAGGCCATTGCTTTATTAAGATGAATGATTATCCAGGAAGGACAGTCAGTCCAGAGCTCCTTGAATGTTTTGAATTACTTTTCAGGAATGGTCATTTGAAGGAATTTCTCTTTATCCTCATCCATACTAGAGGCCCCCCCCCCTTTTTTGAGACAGGATCTCACTTTGTAGTTCAGGCTGGCCCTTGGCTCACTATGTAGCCCAGGAGAGTCTCAAACTCAGCAATCCTCCTGTCTCTGCCTCCCGAGTGCTGGGATTGTAGACGTGAGCCAACAAGCACAGCTAGAGTCCTTTTAATAAAGTGCAGAATGTCATTATTAAGGTGCAGTATTGGTTCAGTATATTGAAAATGTGATAATGTTCATTGGAGCCTCACAATTTTTTGATCAGGACCTCAGATACAATGTCCTGGGCACTACACTGTACCAGACACCATCCTACCTCTCCCACACAGGCAGGCACTTTATTGTGACAATGATGCCGGACCAGTATTTGTTCTTTGGGGGGGGGTGACACTGAGGCTCAGAAAGAGCAATTGACTTTTCCAAGGTCCAGTGGCCACAGGAAGCAATGTCAGCTCAATTCTAGCCGTGTCAAAGTGACACTCCCAACCTTTCACTTTCTAGTCTTTGTGTTCTAACCAGCTCACCTTCCTGGGCACATGCAGCTAGATTTCTGGCAGTTAACCTGATGTCTCTGTTTTCAGGGGGGTTCAACACCTCTGCCTATGTCTACTCTACTTAGAAAGGTATGATGATATTGTCACTAGGTCTTGCACAAGTCACTGGGAAGTCAGTCACAATTACAGAAGACTACACTCTTTACTTGGCTTCACGGAAAGCTATGAGTATCTGAATCTCAACCAAGGCTCTTACCATTCCACCAGGGTAAATAATTTAACTTGGTGCAAGTTTGGCATTTGGCCTTAGCGGCTTCTTTCTGGGATGTCTTTCAGTGCTGCAGAAATGAAGAAACTAAAACGTACCTTTTATTTCCACTTACCACATACCCATGTGGGTTTCGTTTTTTAAATCTAAGCATTTAAAAAATTGTTCCTGAGTAAGTTTATAGTGGCTTACTGTACTTTTATTAGAGACATGGTGTTTAGTGTACAGCATTATGTGCCCCAGTCTCTTTTTAAAATAAGGTCTTTTTCTTCAAAATGCTTACATTTCTTTAATGGAGACACATTAAGTGCATATCAAATTCTGTACCATTTGCATTATAAAATGGCATACAGTGTTCACTAGAATCATTGATGTATACAATTTAGATTAATCTTGTAATATTCCAAAGCATGAATAGTGCAGAAGTTATACAGCCCCTTCCCCAGGATAAACACTTAGGCATCTTCAGACTTTGGTGCTTGCACTATGTATTCTTGTTGCTGCTTCTTTTCTTCTCTGTTCAAGTAGAGTGCTGGGAAAGAATTTTGTAAATTTTTACAATGATGGCTTTCATTTTTTGTGAGTAAGTCATTCCAACACCATGTACTGCTTTGAACTATGAAACATAAGACTGCCAGACTATGAGATTTTTCTAATTTTAAGTCTTACTGTCTTGAAGGATGTGAGGTCCTTGCTGAAGGAGTGAGTGAGGTGACCCCCATGGCCCGAGAGGCTGCATGAGCCCTACCTATCCCTGTACCCTGGGAGAGTGTCTCCTCTGGGACCTAAAGAGCCTACTGCCCACTTACCACATTTTCCCATCCCTTCTTGACCCTTCCCCTCATTATTAATGAGGCCAGCTCTCACTGATACCAGTATTAGATGTACCTCTCTTGCTTCTTGTTATTTTATTCTGATCCTGAAGTTTGGCCAATTGTTAGTAGCTAACAGGTATAAAAGCAGCCCACTTACAACAAATGACATAAAAGTACAGAGAAGGTCGTGAGCTCTGGGATAGGCCTATTGAACTCAAAATTTTTGCTGTGGGATAGTGATCATGGCAAAATAAAGCATGTGTGGAATAAGGACAGAGACACTACTTAGGGATCAAATCATAGATCAGCTTCATCCTAGGAAAAGACAGTGAAGAGACTCTTTTAGTCAAGCTCTCATTTATTCCCTGCCTCTACTTTGAAAGAAGAAACAGGGTGGATTTTTTCCTACCTTTGGGATAATTAGCTTGTTTTAGCCTCAGTGAAATTTGCCTTTAGTGTTAGAACAAGCTAGCTGTTCATATGATCCTTTAGGGTTGCAGAAGTGATTGAAGATCTAGTGATACTTCCTAACTCCCACCATCTTGTATCTCTTGCTCCCTGAAGTAATTCTGTGGTGCTGTAATCACCATACACCAAACTCAGAGTCCTGATCACAGAACTTTCATGCTGATCTAAAAGATGGTTTTTATACATGAACTGTGTTCATAGTAGATGAATCATTAAAGTGAAATATATATATATATGTAATAAGTATAAATTATACTGTACATATTATAAATAAATATGTAAATTATATACATATGTCTCTGTGTGCATTTATATAGCATATAAATGCACACAGAGACACACACTATTGGTCAATGTAAGAGAAGATTATCAAATTGCAATCTCAGAGAAAGAGTTTGCCTGAGCAGAAACTTGAAAGTTGAGCAGTAGCCAGTCATGTTAAGAGGGAACAGAGAACATTCTTGCAAAAAAAAAGACTCCCCCGAGCGTGGTGGCTCACACCTGTAATCCCAGCACTCGGGAGGCAGAGACAGGAGGATTGCTGAGTTTGAGATTTGCCTGGGCTACATGGTGAGCTCAGGGTCAGCCTGAACTACAAAGCAAGACCCTGTCTAAAAAAAAAAAAAAAAAAAAAAAAAAAAAAAAAAAAAAAAAAAAAAAAAAAAAAAAAAAAAAAAAGACTATCAATGCCCTGTCCTGGAAATGGGGGAAAAGGTCATGTGGTATGAACATAGTATAAGCAAGAGAAAAGTAACAACCAAAAATAGTGCATAAGAATAGGCTGAGATCTCCCTTGTAGAATTTTGAACATTAGTGGGAGCCTTAAATCCATTCATAGACTCATTACTAAAGAATTTCAAGCAAAAGGACTGAAGTAATTGTAGTTGCATATTTTTCAAGGTTGCTGCACTTGCTAAGGATGGTTCAAGGGTCCCTATCAAAAAACTACCTGAAAGGTGCCACCAAACAAGAAAGGCTAATGGCTGAATCTAGTAATCTGATAAAAGGCAAGGAAGCAAAGATCGCAAACTCAAGACTTTCTTCAGCCCAAAATCAAGCAGCCTTGAAGATGGTCTGGAAGTTAGGAGTAAGCAGAAGGTGTGCTAGGAGATGGAACCTGAGTCACTGTTAATTTAGTGGACTGATTCATGATGCCATCATTTTCAAATCTATTTTCTTACAACTCGTAGGGTTGTTTAATGTACTGTGTTTCATGGCACTATAAATATGGCGTACACTGTTAATGTAGTTAACTTTTCAAAAGTAACCAGTGATACAAGCTTAATATTTTTTCCCCAGAGTTCTCTTCTATGGTCATCTCTCTTACAATTGGTATTGTTTCTGCATTAGGAAAAAATACTGTGGTGTCTGAAAGACTCAATTTTATTTGGGAGATTATCAAAGGTTAGACCAATCATTTTTAACTGGAAGTAGTTTCTTTTCAGATTAGCAGATTTTTAGCCTATGAATCAATTAGAACAAGTTGTTTTCAAAGGGAAGCTTGCATTTATTTGTTTGTTTGTTCGTTCATTCATTCGTTTGTTTGTTTGTTTATTTTTTTGAGACAGGGTCTCGCTTTGCAGTTCAGGCTGGTCCTGAGCTCACTATATAGCCCAGGCAAGCCTGGAACTCTGCAATCCTCCTGCCTCTGCCTCCCAAGTTCTTGGATTACAGGCATGAGCCACCATGCCTGGCATTGTAAAAGGAAACAATTTTTTATAGGTAATTTTGTTTAGAATTAATGATCACAACTGAAAAGGTGCTACTGGGATCTAGTGGGTAGAGGCCAGAGGTGCTACTGATCATCCTACAATCTACAGGACAGTTCCTACAGCAAACAGTGAGCCCATCCAAATTACAGAAATAACAAGTTTGAGAAAACTTGACCAGAAATAATGCTCACTGGCTCTAGAAGTTTTTCATGTTGTTTCAGAGAATTTAATCTATGTTAATGAGTATTTTTATGGTCAGAATATAAAAAAATTCTAAATTTAAATTTTTGGAGCTGGGTGTGGTGGCTCACGCCTGTAATCATAGCACTCAGGAGGCAGAGACAGGAGGATTGCTGAGTTGGAGGCTTTCCTGGGCTACATAGTGAGCTCAGGGCCAGCCTGAATTACAAAGTGAGACCCTGTCTCAAGAAAAAACAAATTTTTTTTTGGAAACATAAAATGTTGGATGAATTATCTGTAAGATTTACAGTATAAATACAAATAACAGAATCTTAATGAAAATTTAAATATCCAATGAATAGATCATTTTCCAAATTTAGGTCATGTTGTTATGAAATATAACAAAGTTAATACCTAATAGGTATTTATAATCTGTCCCTAATCAGATTGTACTCTTCCTTACTTGTTAACATATTGCCATCAAAAAATTTTGAGATTTACTCTGGTGTTATGGACAAAATGTATATAGTTCATAAAAGAAAAAAATGCATAAAATTTGTATAAAACATGAAATAATGTGCTCAGGAACTTCAGTAACATAAGGCTCAAGGTTAAACAGAATTTCCCCATCGAATTTTTCCACATTTCCATGAAACAAAAATATCTGGGTGTGGAGAATATGCTGTATGTGCTGTCTGCTTCTTGCATGCACCAGAATTAATTCCCTTTTCTTTGAGAGTATCTGTCATGAAAGGTAATGGAAAAATGTGAGCACCTTCTAGGTACTTTTTTCATGATGAAGAAGTAGACTATGCTTTGTTAAAAGTCATGTGATTACTGAAGAGTAGAAAAAGAAAAAGTACGAAGAAAGAGAGGATGCTTTCTCTGCTACCTCCCTTCCAAGAGGGGACTCTACAAACGGTAGACTGTAGCTGCATATTCAGGTGACAATATTGGCTTCACATAAATTGAAGTCACAGTAGTAGGAATC
>PVIC010034109.1:0-19769 GCA_004025085.1 Thryonomys swinderianus
GCGGCCTCTCTTTCCAGGCAAAAGGGTGCAGAGGGCTCCCCCGCACCCAGGTGCTTGTCTGTCCCCACCCCCACCCCAGTTCCTCCAGTTCCGCATGAAGATCATTAACCTGAAGCTGGACCGGTTCCGAGACCGCGTGGAGTTCTCCGGGAACCCGAGCAAGTACGACGTGTCGGTCACGCTGAGAAATGTGCAGCTGGAGGACGAGGGCGTCTACAACTGCTACGTCACCAACCCGCCCGACCGCCACCGGGGCCACGGCAGGATCTACTTGCAGGTCCTCCTGGAGGGTGAGGCCCGGGCCCTGGGCCCCCCCAGGGTCAGCTCAAGGGGTGGGGAGGGCGGAGGCACAGCCTGAGCTGAGTGGAAGGCACCGCTCTCTTCCCTCTGACCCTCAGCGGAGCAGATCTAGAATCCTTAGAATGGTAAGGAGCGCGGCCTTGCCCTTAATAGTAATGGTAGCTTGCATTTACGTGTCAGTCTCAGGTAAACTCTGTATGGTGCATTTCGTGTCATCCTCATAAAACCCTCTAAGGTGAGTGCAAGTAGCATTCCCATTTTACAGACGAAGAAACGGAAGTTAGGAAGGGTAGGTTACCTAAGGTCACACAATTCATAATTCAAACTTAGGCAACTGCTCCGGTTGAGTTGATATGAGGCTTTGGATACAGTTCTTTTTCTTTTTCTTTTTTTTTTGAGACAGGGTCTCACCTTGCAGTTCAGGCTGGCCCTGAGCTCACTATGTAGCCCAGGCAAGCCTCAACTCAGCAATCCTCCTGTCTCTGCCTCCCGAGTGCTGGGATGACAGGCGTGAGCCACCACGCCCGGCACTGTGGTATGTGGTATTGATGGCTGGTGGGCGTGAGTCTCCAAGCCCAGCATTGTATGTGGTTACTGGGATCGAACTCAGGACCTTGCGCTTGCGAGGCAGGCGCTGGAACCACTGAGCCAAATCTCCGGCCCTTTGGCTACAGTTCTAACGAGAGGGTGAAGTCAGGGCTCCCCCCGCCCCCACGCCCCAACATGTTCTGCAAGAGGATGCCAGAGGGGCCCTCTCTTCGCCCCTTGTGCTCAGGGGGTCTGCCCCCTTTCCTTCCCCAGAGCCCCCCGAGCGGGACTCCACGGTGGCGGTCATCGTGGGAGCCTCTGTGGGGGGCTTCCTGGCAGTGGTCATCTTGGTGCTGATGGTGGTCAAGTGTGTGAGGAGGAAAAAAGAGCAGAAGCTGAGCACGGATGACCTGAAGACGGAGGAGGAGGGCAAGACAGACGGCGAGGGCCACGCGGAAGATGGTGCCAAGTAACAGGGCCTCCCTGCGGCTCCCCTGGGCCCTGCCTCCGCCCGTCCTCCGCCCCTGCGTGTGACCCTGCCTGCCCTCCCTTGGTGTGCTTCCCTGAACGTGACCCCAGGGCACGGCCGGGGCCCCCTGCACCCCTCACTTCGCACCCTACACCCTGCACCCAGAGCGACCCACCTCTCTTCCGCCTGAGAAAGGCCATGGCGTCCAGGATGTGTGGGTGCTGGGGAGAGGAGAAAGGGGCTCCACCCTGCCAGGCCCGGAGTGGAGGCAGGAGGCCTGTCTGGGCACCCGGAAAGAGGGTAGCGAGGGTGGGCAGTGGTGAAGAGTCGGCCGTCCCCACCTGGAGGGATGGGGTGGGGAGGGCGGCTCTCCTGCGCTGCCCGGAGCCGCCTTGAGAAGCCCTCGCTGTGGCCCTCGGGCTCTGCCTGGCCAGAGCAGCCCCGTGACTGTGAGTGAGTCGTGTGTAATTTGGGGGAGGGCTCGTCACAGGGGTGGCAGCGCGGTGCCGGGACTGGGGCACAGACTTTGGCCCGGGACCTCTGTGCCCGCCTCGCCTCCATGGTTAGCTGCTCCCTAGGGGCCCTTGGTTTGGCGTCAGCGGTGCCCTCTTGGGGATGTTGCTGAGGACACTAGAGAAGCAGGCCCGGGTAGGATCCTGTCCCCCAGCCCCACCGTCAGGACCGGGCAACCCACCCGAGCGGAGATGGCTGACGGGCCGACAAGTGGGGCTCTGTCGTCCGCGGGGTTGGCTTTAGGCGGCCTTCTCTAACAGGGTCGCCATCCTCACCTGGGCCAAGAGGAGCTAAGATGGAGGCCTTGGCCTTAGCCTCTTGACGTTAGCGTCTGGCTTTGGCAAGAGGGAGGATGGGATGGCTGGGGGCAGGTGTGAGGGGCCGGGGCCAGAGGCCTGGGGCCGGCCCGGGCCGCCTCAAGCCTGTCACTTGCTCCCTCTGCTCCAGCAGCTCTCTTGTGGGGAAGAAAGTAGCACTTGCGGGAGCCAACTTTCACTGCCATTTTACTAACATTAAGAGGAATCTTATGAGCCCGGAGAGAGGGAGGAAGTTTGGGTCAGAGAACCTTCAGAGCCAAGTCTCTCGTGCCAGGGAGGAGGGAGGATCCGCGTGACGGGAGATGGGAGACGAGGGGCCTGCCTCCATCCCTAGCTCCATTTTGAACCAATAGAGCCATAGTTTTCTGGTGGGTGGGCCTCTAGGGTCTGGTAGAAGAGGGAGGTGGGGTGAGGCTGCTCCCTCAGCCCTGCCCCCCTCCTGGGAGCCCAGCCCCTGTCAGCTCAGGGAGTTCGGTGTCCAGGGCAGGGAACGAGTCTGGGAACAGAGGATGGAGATAGCAAGGGACGGTGATAGTCGCGGGGACCAGAGCCGCCTCTGCCTATCAGATAGCCAGTTTGGAAAGAGGGTGAGAGCGTGTGGGGGATTCAGCTGAATTCACTTCAGTTCACCAACCATTTATGGAGCATCTGCTCTGTGCCAGGCACTGTGCTGGGTGCCAGGGACACACACACAAAGCCATAACAGAGGTAGAGACTGCCAGGTCAGCACTATGGGATCAAGATTATTATTATTATTTTTATTATTTTATTATTTTTGGTGCATCTACTTCCACTTCTATAGCCACTGCTTCTAGGATGAAAGTTGAGGAAGGAGAGATTCTAGAATCAGGGCCTCAGAAAGGGAAGAGGACAGGGACAAATGCAAATGGCATGCAGAGGCCAGGCTGGGTAGACAAGGAGTCAGAGACAGGCAATGAGCCAGAGAAATCCCGGTGAGGCAAGTCCAGCCCTTGGGGAATAAACTCATCAGCTCAGTACCTAACTGCCAATCAACACACTGCCAACGGGAGTGGGCTAGGCCGGCAGGGTGCCTGGAGCGGGTGGATGCTGCCCATCCTTCAGGCCAGCGGGCTGGGGCCACGGAGATGGGTGGTGGGACCCCGAGCCAGCCGAGGCCGAGGCCGGCGGCGCACATGGCCGCAGCTGACAGGTTCCACTGTCCAGTCACTCTGCGTGTGTCTCCCCCTCCCCGGATGAGTGAGGATCTGCACCGATGCGGACGATTGTCCTTTTCCCAAGACTCGTAAGATTTAGAGGGATTATCTCTAAGATTCCTTAGGTTCATTCTGAAAAGTTCTTTCTCCTTCAAGACATCTGAAGTCTTTCTTGTCCTTCTCTTTCCGCCCGATCAGGTGGGGCCCAGGAAAAACAATGCCTGTCCACGGTCCCCAGGGCCTGCCGTGTCCTTGTCCCAGGTGCCCGCCCTCACATGTACTTTCTTCTCGAGCCTCTTAGGTCCTCCTCCGGAAGTCTCAGAGCTGCCCCCCCCGCCCCCCAGAACCGAGGTTGGGAGCAAAATGGGGCTTCTGTGAGTCGAGGTGGGAAGCCAGTGAGATGTTCACACAGCAGCCACTGCTCTGCCCTGCTTCCAGGCTGACGCTAGCAAGCTGTTCCTCTCCTGCAGTGCAGGGTTCGAGGCCTGCTTCCGGCTGCATGCTCCCACCACTGCCTCTGTGGTTTCAATCTGTTGGCTTCCTCGACCACTTCTGCCTTCGCTCTCTCACAACCCCAAGATCCCCATCTGTCTGCTCCTTCTAATTCAGGCCCTCTGCAAAGGGAGATGGGCTGGCTAACCTGTGGGCTTTAGCTTACAAGAACAAAGCACAATTTTTCAGGACTGAAATGCCTTGAGGTGCCTTGGAACTGGCTTTGGAAATACCTATCTGCCCCTCTAGCTATGGACTCCTCACAGTTATTTCCACTTTATAAGAAGGAAAAGCTGGTTGGATCCATTATTCTCTCTGTGAGTCTCCTGGGGAGATTGGGCTGGTATTTACAAGGCTCGGTTAAGCATGAGCAGGTAGACAAGTGGAAATCCTGGCCAGGTTCTAAAAGATAGTCGTAGGCCGCAGGAAGGGATGGTGAATCAAGAAATCTTCCTTCCTACTTGGGTCTTAAGGATAGACAGCCTGTGTCCCTTGCTGTGCCTCTCGCTGATGTCTTCCTTTACTGAAGCTTGCTGATGCACTTGTACATAGCCTCTCTATTTAGGTAAAGATATAATATATATACAGATATAAACATCTCACTACGCCCACCCCAGAGGTTATATTGTGCGTGGGGGGAGGGGTAATCACTTCTCAGTGCTTCGAGTTGATTCACCAAAGGCAAATTACGGAATGTTCTTACTGCTTTCTGTGCACTTGGAGGGGAAAACCCAGCTGTGTAAGAAGAATTTATGCATAACTAGGCTTTATATGCTGTGTGGCGATTGGAAGGGGTGTTTGGAAGGGGAGAGAAGCATAAACTGTCCTTTATGACCCGACTGCTAGGATGTACCTGCTGCTGAGAGCAGACTGAGTTTCTTCTGTAGTTCGTGTGATTGCTTGTGTCTGTTGACTACAATAAATACACTGACTCCCTTGAACATCTTGAGTGTGGATTTTTTCAGGGGTGCAGAGTAGGGTATGCTGAGGCCTTGCCAGAGCCTGATGGGGATCCCTGGTGATCCTCGTCCTGGTAATTCCAGTGACACAGCTGGATGTGTCACATCAAGGTCAACCTCCTCTACTTGTTTTTTTTTTTTTGGAGACAGGGTCTCACTTTGTAGTTCAGGCTGGCCCTGAGCTCACTATGGGGCCCAGGGAAGCCTGGAACTCAGCAATCCTCCTGTCTCTGCCCCCTGAGTGCTGGGATTACAGGCGTGAGCCACCAGGCTCTGCATTGTGGTATGTGGTATCGGGGATCGAACTCCAGACCTTGTGCTTGTGAGGCAAGCACTGGAACCACTGAGCTAAATCCCCGGCTCATCCTCTTCTACAGATGTTTCATCTATAGATGTTTCATCCTGTCACCTTCCAAGAGCCTCGGGGGACTCTACCATCATGGGAAGCACCCCAGGACAGGGTGGCTGAATCTATTTCTGGGATGAAGACAACCCTTCAGCGCCTGAGGCGAACTCTTCTGGGATGTTGCCTGTTCTTCCTGCAGACAGATGGGCCCCCTTCCACTCAGCCGTGGCTGACTAAGCAGCCAGCTCTTATGCAGTCTCTGGACTCCAGAAAAATAGATGACAGCTGGTTAGAGTCTACCCTTGTGCAGCTTCCCAAGAAGAGTGGTGGTGGGGAGAGCCAGGTTGCTCCTGTCACATCCGCGTATGTACTTCTGGTTCCTATTTACATAGTGCTGAATCAGCTTTGAGAAGTTCATAGTCAAAGCCAACCTTCTGGTGAGCTGCTGCTGCACCATTCCAGAAAACACACACACACACACACACACACACACACACACACACACACACACACACACACCTTTGCTTAGGAGGCTTCGCAGGTAGGAAAACCTTCAAATGGCTGAACAGCAAGGAAATACTGTGCAGTTTCTCCCTTTCTGTCTCCTCCCTGATGACTCAGGGGCTCTCACCAGTGGCTGCAGCTCAGGATCGGGGAGGATCAGCAGAACTTAAACATAAAACTGCTCCTTGCTTCCTGAGCAAGGTAGCCAAAAGGAAGCTGCAGGATTAAGCAAAGGCAGCTGGCACTTAGAAGAACCATAGACCCCGGTTCAGGAGGATATCTGGTCTCTGGAGTCCAGAGTTCTCCCAAGAACGGGATGTCCAGGAACGCGCTTCTGTGTCCAGGGGACGTGGACAGGAGGCGAGGGGACAGGCTGAGAACTGCGGAGTCTGTTTCCTTCCCCCCAGTGTGAACACGGGACCCCTATGATCCAGCTAGGCAGCAGCACCTCCCTCATCTGGTTTTTCTCCAAGGACATGCGGAGAACACAGGCCGCGTCTGGCTTTTGGTAGGGGGTTGGCTTAAGTACATCCCTAGACTGATATTTTTTGGGCTGCTTGGGCCCCAGGGGGTACTTCTGATTGCAGGGTGGGCTGACTTCGGAGGAAAGATGACCTCTTCCCCTAGTACTCAGAATGGGCCGCTGGCTTCCCGCGTTCCCCAGCTAAGGTACAGGCACCTCTGTGAGAACAGTGCCCCTTCTGCTTCACTGCCCAGTGGGATGGGAATCTGGGCCAGAAGGAGCTGGGGGAGCACTTGGCATACCTGACCCCGTCACTGTCCTGAAGGGGAAACTGAGGCCTAGAACTCACTGAAGGCCACACGCTGCATCAAACACAAAGAGAGGATTTTGCAATGGGCTTCAGGTCTGCCGTGCCTCCCCCAGACCACACCTGGTGGTTGGTCTAGCACTTGACGCCATCCACGCAGCCGCCACCAGCCACGTAGCCCAGCCCTGGCGCCTGGCTTACCTCCCATTGTGTCCCAAGTGATCGATCGATAGAGACCTTCACTCGTGCTTCCTTAAGGGCTCAGTTTTTTGGAGAGTGAAGCTCCCTAAAGTCACATAGCTGCCTAATGACTGGAGCCAAGACTCTTCCCCAGATAGAGATCTTCCCTGGGCCCCCTGCTGTCCGTGGGCAAGAAGACTAAGGTCTTTAGCTCCACCTCCCAGACAGAGTCCCACCGCTACAGTGTTAGTATGATTTCCTCGTGTTGATTTGTACCCAGGTCCCCATCCAGGCCTCCCTTTCATCTTTCAAGGGTAGTGGTGCCACCCAGACACTTCAGGTGAGGCTGGGATGTAGCTCAGCGGTGCTGCACCTGCCTGGCAAGGGCAGTGTTCTGAGTTCAATCACCCGTACCGCCAAGAAAGGAAGGGAGGAAGGAAGGAAGGAAGGGAGAAAGAAAGAAAGAAAGAAAGAAGGAAAGAAGGAAGGAAAGAAAGAAAAAAGGAAAGAAGGAAGGAAGGAAAGAAAGAAAAAGAAAGAAAGAAAGAAAGAAAGAAAGGAAGGAAGAAAGAAAGAAAGAAAGAAAGAAAGAAAGAAAGAAAGAAAGAAAGAAAAAGAAAGAAAGAGAAAGAAAGAGAGAAAGAAAGAGACCGAATACTTCAGGTGAGAGGAGCAGGCAGTGCCTGCTGGGACGCAGTTTGGTCAGCTGGCTGCAGGACAGGAGGACGAGCCTACTGGGTCTCCCGGGCTTCTCTGTTGGCACCTGGGCCGCGGGGCTCGGGCTCGGTAGGAATTCTGAGAGAGCCCCGGGGCCTCACCTCCACTGGACGGACTCTACCCTGAAGCCTGCCAGGTTCCAGTCATCCCTGGATTCCCGCCACCATGGCGAAACCAGGATACCAACCACCTTCCAGAAGAGGCTCGAGCTGCCCGGGGGCCTGGGGTAGGGATGCCCGGCTGAGAGCCGTATCTGACTCCCCGACACAGCACGCAGACTGGGTGGGGAGTCCCTGTGGGGTCTGGGCCACGGCTCCATTGCCCGGTATGGCTGAGGAGACAAGTGGGAGAAGAGCGGAGATGGTGGGGACGGGGGAGCTGACGGAGGACAGCAGCGGAGCCTGAGCGGCCGTGGGGCAGCCTCTGCTCTGGCGGTGGATCTTGAGAGTCCAGGAACCACTGGGGAAGGCAGGGCACACTCAGCCCGGCTACTGGGGCTTCTCCCTTCAGCCCGGGCAGGGCGGCCTTTGTCCCAGACACAGCTGCTGCTGCTTCTCAGCTGGGAAAAGTCCTCTGTAAACAGATGGCCCGGAGGGACTAGGGCCCAGGGAAGGAGGGACTGAGCCTCACGGATGGGGGCGACACCTGAGGGCAAAAGAGCAGAGGGAGACAGTGTGGCCAGCCCTGAGGGGGAGCATGGCCGGGCTGTGCCCACGGAGGAGGGGGGTCAGATGTGTCCCCTTCTGCCCCAGGGTGAGGCACCGAGGCTGCTGGCAGCCGCAGGGCGGCTATTGATCCAGTGGAGCAGTGGGGGGGGGGGGGCTGAGTTTCGGGAGGTAATGAGATCCCCATTCCGGAAGGTATCTAAGCGCAGCTGGGGGGGGTGTCTGGAGAGTCATACATCAGAGCACACTTTTAGATGGCCTTGAAGAAGACTGACAACACTCTTGGCATCACCCTCATTGTAAGACTCCGGTGTTAAAAGCAGAGTAACTTCTTCTAAATGTGACTGGCATATGCCTGTCCCTTTGCCATTATCCTCAGTGGCCGCTCTGCCCCAGGTCACCTCCTTTACCTAATTCTTCTTTACCTGAGTCATCACTGGGGGTGGGGGTGGGGTGGGAGGAGGTGTTGGCAGAAGAGAGAAACGGCCCCGGAGCCGGAGGGACACTGAAGCCAGGTGCCCAAGATCAAGTCAAGCCTATTCGCGTTCCTTGGCCCACCAGCCAGGGCACATTCCCATCTTTCCAGGCACGATCTTATACAGAGAAAGGTTTTCTCTGCCACTTCCCCCTGGAGCCCTCCATCCTTGCCAGTCAGCCAACCCTGCCCCTGGGCACACACACGGTGGCCTCCGGCTGCGCAGATCCTGTCCCTTCTGAACAGGCTGGAGAAAGACAGTTGGCCAGACCAGCAGGAACAGTCGCTGTTTATTGAGCTCCTAGCCTGCGCCTGGCACCGAACTCGGTATTTTACCTCCCCATCCGCCTCCCTCATGCTCCGGACAAGCCCCGGAGTGAGCACGCCGTCCTCATCTTAGCGGAGGGCACTGAGGCTGTGCGGACACAGGCGGTGACGCAGCTGGAACGCGGCCGAGGTCGGTGGCCGGAGGCGGCCTGAATCCCAGCCGTCATCCCAACGCAGAGGGACGCCGACTGGCTCCTGCAGTCCCTGGGGAAGGCGGGGAAGGGCAACTTCCCTTCGGCGGCGCTGCGGGCTGCGGGGCTGAGGGCCCGGGGCAGGCGGGGCTTCCCCGCCCTTACCTGGCCTGGCCCTTTGGGCAGGCTCCGTGCGAGGGCTGCGTCTCTGCGCCAGCCTCTTTCCTGTTGGTGTGTAGCTCTGCCCGCTTCTTACAGAAAGCCCAGGGTCCCCTTCTTCACCTCCGGCGGACTCTCTCCCTGGTGCCGCCCCTCCCCCTCAGCCCACGCCCGCTGGACTTCCCAAAGTTGCCTTCCACCCCAGGAAGAGTCTCCGCCCTTCCCAGGCCTTCCCCTCGCTCTCCTGCTCCCCTCCTCCCCTGCGGGCCCTCTCCTCCTAACCCACAACCTCCCCTCCCTTCACTTTACAAAACCCACTGCTCCCACACTAATACGTCCACAGGGCACGAGTGCGATGGAACAGCAGGAAGCCCTGCCTGGTGCTCCCAGCACCGGGTGCGCCCGCCCAGAGGGACCCGGCCGAATCCCCCATGCCTCCAACCCCCGCCTCCTGACCCCCTCCTCCGCTGACGAGGAGTCCGGGGACGTGGACCCTTGAAGCAGGGGGGTGACACAGCTCTGGGTGCTGGGTAGGCTGGCTGAGGCCCGACCCCGGGAGCTTCGGACCCCACCCCAGTGCGGCCCCAAATAAAGAGATACCCAGGACTCACCCTGTGTGTGAGCTGCACAAGCGAACCCCAGGCCTGCTCCCGGAGAGGGCGCCAGCCCCAGCCCGGGACTGTCCCGGAGCTGCTCCCCTCCCTCTCCGCTCTCCTCCTGCCAATGAGCTCATCTGTCTGGGGCGCCCCACCCCCCTTTGCCCAGAGGTGTTTGGACAGAACCTGGCAGAAAGCAGAAGAAGCAGAAAGCAGGGGCGGACTAGACGGCTGCCCACCTGCCCGTGCCCAGAGCCCTGAGAAAGTGGAGGGAAGGTGTGGAGACAGCCCTGGGAAGAGTCAGGGTTTCTGTTCACACTGACTCGCAATGCCAGGGGGACTCCGGAGCTGCAGGCTGAGGTGGCCCTGTGGGTCCGTCCCTTAGGCCACGTGGCCGCGGGTTGGTTTGGTGCGTGCTGTCCTGTTAACCCCTCTGCACCCGCCAAACTTCAGTGGATGGTGAGACTTTGGCTGGGTGCCCGCGGGCTCTCTGAGCTGGAGGAGGCGACCCGGAGGGGAAGAGGACGGACCTAGGCGCACGAGAAGGAGGCTCCCAAACTTTGGGCCGGGAAGCGTCTTTCCATCCCTGATCCAAGTGGCAGAAGGATTTGTGGGCATTTAACTTTAACGTGGAGAACGTCCTGCCTGCAGTTCCACAGTCCCGGGGCTGGACGCTGTTTGCAAGCAGAGGGTATGTGAGGCGCAGACGCAGCTCGTGGTGTTGAGCTGAGGCCAGAGAGGAGCTGGTGTGTGTGTGTGTGTGTGTGTGTGTGTGTGTGTGTGTGTGTGTGTGGTGGTGGCGCGCTCCTGGCAGAGCCCGCACACTCTGGTTCCAGAAGCCCAGTGGTTACCTGCAGTGCCCTGAGAGGAGCCGAGGGTTCCTGGCGAGGAGGGGGAGAGGGAGGCGGCGGGCGAAGGCATTAGGGGAGTTGGCGGAGGCTCCCTGCCAGGCTCCTCCGGAAATAGCCAGGAGGCCTGACCCTCCACGGTCTCCCTGGTCTCCCTTCTCGGTTCCCCTTCCTCCCTGCCCTGGGTCTTGTGGGGGGCCGCCGGGGACCGAGGGAGGCAGCCTTCCATCCACTCTCCCTGGTCACCTGTAGGAGGTGATCCCACTTTGGCCGCCAAGAAGAGCGGCTCCGGGGCTGGTTGCTGTGGGGCGGGTCCATCAGGGTCCACGCTGGCTCCCCTCACACTGGCCCCTCACTAGGCAGCCCGACCTGGGAATGGCGGAATCCAAGGCAGGGGGTGACCGTTTGCGCGAGTGGCCTGGCTTGGGGAAGACAGTTGTGAAAGGGGCTTCAGAGAACCCCACGTGGATCTCCGCGGAAGCAGTCTCCTCTTGCTAAATGCAAATCTGTCTCTGCCGCCTGAGAACCCAGAACCGACAGTTTCCCGGAGGCCCCTCAGCATGGCTTAGTCTATTTCTGCATCCCTACGAGCTTGCTCTGAGCCAGGCCACTAGACCCAGTGGATACTGTAGCCCCAGGAATCTGACCCGTCAGGCCCCCGCTGGGCTACTTGTTCCCAGACACCTTCCAGCCCTCCAGGAGGATCTTCTCAGGCGGAGGGAAAGGTGTCAAACTACTGGGAACACCCCATCCCCCAGAGACTAAGGGCTCTTGAGCTGGGCAGAGAGTCGCTAAGCTCAGAAGGACCCGAGAGTTTCCAAAGCTGAGGGAAAAGGAACTCTTTCACCACCCTCTTCCTTGCTATCCTCTGCGGGAGTCTCTAAGCTAGATCAATGGGCCAGGTTTCTGAGAATTTTTGAGAAAAGTGCTCTATAAATGTAGAAATCCTTTAGCCACTAATGCATGCCTCAAGCACTTTTTCTGCCCAGTGGCGGCAGAGCCCTCCTGGTGCCCTTTAGAGGAGAGCTGAGCATGTGGAATGGGAAAAGCGAATATGGAAGATTCCATCTTGGCCTTTCCCAGCAACTTTCTAGGTGACCTTGGGCCACATATTCTACTTCTCCGGGCCCATCTCTTCGTTTGAGCCATGCGGATTTCTTCAGGATCCTTCCAGCCCTGAGAAGTGGTGTGCATGAGACAGCAGGGGGGGCACCAGGGAAAACTGCCCCCCCCCGGATCTAAAGATATCCCTGAGCTGGGCCGCCCTCTCCCCCCCCCTCCGGGCAGGGGTCACTTTCCTTCCCTCTGGCTCACCTCTTCTCTCACCTCAGCCTACTCCTCCGAGAAACATGACCCTGTTGTAAAAATAAAGCAGGTGGTCAGGAAGCCAACCCTGTTAATGCAGCGTGGGCACCTCCTCGGGCAGGGAGAGGGCGAGCCTGCGAGCCTGCTGGCCTCCGCACAGGGTTAGGGCCTCTGAGGCCGCGGACCTCGCTGGGCTCAGATGCACTGCGGGTTCACCCCGGGCCTATCACTTTGCCAAGCACTTCTCCGTGTGACAGCATCTGATTCAGGCTTCGGAGCCACGTCTCTCTGTGATGTTCGTGGAGTCTGGGGAAGGAGTAAAAACGAAAATGGCAGATAGGTCTAAATATAAGTTATAAATCAGATCATGCATCATCAAGGTGGTCTTTTATCTTCTACCTTTGATTCATGCTTTCCTTTGTGATGACCTGGAAGATGAGGCCCAAGACAGGACCTTTCAGACCATTTCCTGGCCACTTCTTTCAGGTCCTGCGGCGACCAGGGCTGTCATGTGCGCTGCCGGGAGAGCTCCTTCCACACATCAAACTTTGCTCCTCCCCCATCACCTGCCAACAGCAGTCCCTTGGCCACTCTCCAGGCCTCTAGGTACATGCCTGGTGCGGTCAGCTTTCAGAGCGTAGATCTGTGGACAAGCTGGCCCAGAGCGTTGGAATAGGGAACTCCGGGGTGCCGGGTACAGTCTACAAGAGGAGGAGGTGCACGCGCTGCCTGTGGTCCTGATGGGCTCACTGTCCAGTGAGGAGAGGCATGGCCAGAGGAGGGTCACAGAAGGGCTCTGACATTGGGGGCTGGGCCTGAGGGTAAACTCCGGTGAAGGTTGAAAATTTTAAGTTGTAGTAGAAGATACATTGCCATGAATCCTCCTCAAAATACATACCCCTTGGGCCGGAGGGTTAGCTCAGTGGTTCCGCCGCCTGCCTCGCAAGCGCAAGGTCCTGAGTTCGACCCCGGTAACCACATACAATGCTGGGCGTGGAGACACGCCCACCAACAATCAACGCCACATACCACAATGTCGGACGTGGTGGCTCACGCCTGTCATCCCAGCACTCGGGAGGCAGAGACAGGAGGATTGCTGAGTTCGCGGCGGCTTGCCTGGGCACCATAGTGAGCTCAGGGCCAGCCTGAACTACAAAGCGAGACCCTGTCTCAAAAAAAAAGCAAAAAAAAAAAAAAATACGTACCCCTTGCTTCAAATGAACGTGTTTCACTGTTCTTACCACTTTTTGAAGTAGTTCTCTGGAAGTCCTCTTTTAAGCATCTTTACTGTGCGTGGCTGCCTCAGGGTCCCAGCTGATTTGAAACCTTAGGCTTCCATGGTCGTGTTGACTTGGAGGAAGAGCCAGAGATGACACGATGCCTCACTTGGTGATTACAGTGGATGAAGACACATCTTAATTTTGTTTTCTTTTTGTGAACCTGTCTTTCCACTGGATGACACTTAGCAGCATTATTCACAGCATTTTTAAAATCATACTTCATAATGACACTCATGAAAAAGAGCTTCCAGAACTGCTTCAAAAAAGTGGCAAGAGTGATATGATAAGTGTGTTTGAAGTGATGGGGAGTATTTTGAAGCGCTTTTTTTAAAAAACACTGTAATACATTTTTATTTAAACACACTGTCTTTCAATCATCCTTTGTGTTGGTTAACTGACTGAGTGAACTTGAGTAAGACTCACGCCGCTAAACTGGATCAGCATAGTCCTGAGTGTGGCTGAGGGGAGGTACTGAAGATAGAAGACCCACCCTAGGGCCGCTCGTCATCTGAAAGGTAAAAAGGAGAAATGAACAGTGAGTGTTTCTACCGAGGAGCTCCAGACTCCGTCTGCACCTTGGACCTCACCTTCAGCCTTCCTGACCCTTAGGCCACCTGATACAGCTCGAATGGGACACTGCAGTGAGTTTCAGGCCCTCGGATCTCCAGGGCAGACAGCCCAAGAGCACTTTTGCACATCTGACTCTGCGGGGGCCCACTGTCAATTCTTATATGTTTGCATGTCCTGCATTAGGTTTGTTTCTCTGGGAAGTGCTCAGCAGACATCACTGTGCTGCTCCTGACAGTGCCGGGAGGCGAGTATCATGCGTTGTCCACCATCTGGTAGCGGAGACATGGCAAGAAAGTTTCCAGACCCGCCCAGGGTTCTAAAGGCACCTCAGGTAGGTAGGGGGCACCAGCGCCTCCCCGCAGCTCTAACAGCAGTACAGAGGAGGGGGCAACTCTCTCCGTGAGCACACAGGACTTCTCGTTTTGTACTTCTCAAGGTTCTGGAAGGCTCGACCCGGGACCCAGACTAAGAAGGGGGCGGCCAGAGTGTGTGGCCTGCCTGCAGCGGACTAGGCCGGGAAGCCGGGGAGGTGGCCAAGCCAAAGGGTCTCCAGATAGCTGGAATCTGTACCTGAAGGAGGCCCGGACGCCGGGCAGGGGTGCTGCGGAGGACCCCGCGGTATTCACCGAACCCTCACCTCAAAGCCCACTCTTGTCTCAGACTGTCTGGGAAAAGGCTCCCTGGTTCCCAGGGTCACCTCAGCCCTCCGGCCTGGTTGTGACTCTAGGTCCTCCGGGGTTTGAGGGTCGGTGTGTGTGTGTATGTGTGTTGTGTAAACGACTGCAGAGGACGATGGGGGGGAGTCTGTGGGAGGTTGACATGGGGCGCAGGTCATGCCCCCGGTGGGGGTGGGTTAGCGCTGCCAGCTTCCGCTCCAGGACTAGAGTGTGTGAAGCAGTAGAAGAGCTTGGTGGGTGGTGGGCAGGGCAAGTCGCCTTGGGAAGCCCTGTTCCTGCACCCAAGGCAGCTCATCAGCTCCGGAGTTGAAGGCGGCCGCCGCGAGTCCCTGACTGCACGCGTCCTGCTGGGGCGGGGGGGGGGGCACAGCGGGCACAGCGGGCACAGCGGGCACACACCCACCGGCTGCGGCAGCGACGCGGTGGACGCTCGTTCCCGGAGAGGGAGCCGCTACCGCGCCCGCGTCGCCCAAGAAAAACAGAAAAGTCTTCCAACAAAAAGCTCCACCTCTGCTCTCCCCTAAACTCCGCTCCTAATTGGCCGCTCAGCTCCCGCTGCGGCGGGCGGCTGGGGCCGCGCTGCAGTGCCGGCCGCAGCAGCCCGGGCCGCCCGGAGGGGCTGCGGGGAGTCCACGCGGGCCCCGCGCTCCGGGAGCTCGAGGCGGGGCGCCCGGCCGGGCCCCGCGGCGGCCTCCGCCCCTCCTGCGGCTGGAGCGCTTCCAGAGCGGAGGCGCAGCCTCGCTCTCCGCGGCGCCCTCCTCCCGGCCGGCTCCTCCCCCTCCAGCCCCGGCCCGGCTCCCTCCCCTCGCCGCCCGCCGGCTCCCTCGGCGCTAACTTTCCCGAGCCCCGACCCGCGGCGAGAGCTCCCGGCAGCGGAGGGGCCGAGTCCCGGCCCCCGGCGGAGCGAGCGGTGCCCGGAGCCCCGTCCCCGCGCTCCGCAGAGACCAGGACGATGTCAGGGGCCGGGGACCGAGGCAAAGCCCTGGCGAGATGGCTGGGCGCGGGGCTTCTGGGTAAGGTGGCCCGGCTCGGTCTCCCCCTTAGCTCTTCGTCCCCCGCCCCACCCCAGGAGGGGCACTTGAGGAGGGGGTGCCGCGGGCCGGGGGGGGGGGGCGGAGCCGCGCGCGGTCGAGCCCTGTCTTCCCGCCGGCCGCCGGCTCCGCGGGGACCAGGCGCGCCCCTCACCCCACCGGCCGGTCTCCGGATAGTTTTTCGCGGTCTCCGGCTCCGGGAGCCGGGCGCTCGAAGCCGCAGGGGAGGTGTCAGGTCGGCATGCCAGGGAGGAGGCCGCGCTCGGGTTTGGGATGGGGATGCCAGGGGGTTGCACGTGACTGCCAGGACGGCGGTTCCCACCCGTGCCCAGAGCTGTCTGCTTGTTTGCAGGTGACAGACCCCGCGCCAGTGGGAGGGCTGGGGCTCGCCTTCGTCCCGCTCCCTTTGCCAGGCTTCTTCGCCTCCACCTTCTCGGGCGCCACTGCCCCGTTGCTGCGGCTCCGCTCCAAATACTGGAAGGGTTCAGAGGGGCCCGGAGGACCATTCGGAAGCCTGCTTTCAGGAAGGGCATGTCCCCCCTATAGGAGTCCTATAGACAAACCTGTGTGGCCAGCCCCTTCTTCACTTTGGGGGTGACCGTGACGACTGAGGAGACACGTCCGGAGGACACAAAGAGCAGAGTGTTATTAATATCTATTAAAACGCACATGATAGCTTTGCGTGTCAAACTCCAAGAGATTAAGGAATGATATTAGTCCAGAATGTAATCTCCTCATAAATCATAGCCGGACTTCAATGTAAGCCGACTCCATCTCTGGCACCTGGGCCTCTTCCTGTTTATGTTTGTCAGATTTGGCTTGGGCAGCTTCCTCCTTGGACACGCTGTTGCCAAGAGCAGGGGGGACAGAGCCTGAATGGGAAGCTACCGCTGTTCCTACCCCTGTGAACTGTGTGCCGACCTGGGTACCTGGCAGTGGAGGGGGCTGGAGCGTTTCCTTACTTCAGAGCCACTGTCAGCCGGACAGGAGACTGTTTCCTGGCACAGATACCCTGCAAGTTTCGCAGTGACGCTACTGAAGTTGGCCCCTGAGCCAGGAGGCCCTTTTTTCACGGGGTGGGTATAGCGTTACTCCACATGAATCCCGTCACTGCCTAACCATCAGCCCTGGTCGCCAACCACTGTGACCACAGCCAGCTAAGGGGTCACCGACGCTCTGAAACTCATCCAGTCATTAAACCACCCCACTTTGTGCCGTGGGCTGTCTTGCCTCCTGTGCCTGGTTGGTTGTTGGGGTGCCAGGCTGTGGGCTGTTAGAATATTCATAGAACTAGGCTTCTGTGGAAGCCTGGGAACTGGGAGCTACGTGTGTATGTGTGTGGGAGCGGGGCACAGTCTTGGGATGTTTGGCCAGGTCCCTTCCCCCTACTTCCCACAGGGACTGCTCTGCTGAGGAGACAGGGGTGGGGGGCAGGGTCCCCCTGCAGCAGGTTTGGACTTGACCCTGAACTTCTGGGAGCCTAGGACAGAGCAGGTGACTTACAGGTGGGAGGCCAGCAGACCCCAGAACTGGTCCCACCTGCTGGTCCCCGCCCCTGTCATCAGCAGAGAGAAGACATCATGGCTTCCCTTAGGCTTTGTCCAGAGAGCCCCTGCATGAACCCTCACAGAGGCATTGCTCTGAGCTTGGTCCAGTGGGGGAGATGCAGAAAAGACTGGATACCCAGCCGGAGCTGTTCCCTGGGAGCCCCAGTGCTGGCAAGAGAGAGCTCTCCTAAGAATGAGGAAGCCATGTTCAGGCAGCAACAGTGGCTTGCCCGTGGTTCCGTGGCTAAGGGATGGTCGAATAAGATGGAATCCAGGCCTCTCAGGTCTTTCCCCACAGAGCGGTCTCCCCGTTTCCAGAAGTCTGGTGAAGGGACGGTCAATGGAAATTATGCTTCAGGCTGGAGGCTGTGGTGCACGCACGGGAGGGAAGGTACAGCCATTGTAACAGAAGGGCCCAGTGCTGCTGTTTTCACAGCTGGAGAGACGTTTCAGGAGCAGCAAATTCCCCTTTTGCCACATCAAACCCAGGCTCACAGACTACAGTGATTTTTGATAACCTGACAAGATGCTGTTTTCTTAAACCGAGAAGCAGTTTCAAAGGCTGTAGGATTGCAACTGAGACTGGGTTCCAGTCTCTTCCTAAGCATGTGACTGGTAATGTATCTTTTGTGCCCACCTCCTCCTTGTTCCCTGATTTGTTTAATTGCTGTGATCTGTGTTTAATTATCACTTGTACGGATGCTGTGTTGCACACCCCTCTTTCTCTTGGTATGTGTTTATTAAGAGCTTGCCTAATGAGAACACAATTAAGGGGAGGGTGTGCGGTCCCACTCAGGAAAAAAAAACATGGCAAGGATAAGCCAGGAAATCCTGGAAAAGCAGAGAGGAAAGAGGTGGAGGGAAGCCTCTTGTTTGGCTATGGAAAGAACAGTTCTCTTTCTGAGGTACTTGAGGTGCAGGGCTGTGGGGACAGAGTCCCTTAGCCTTTTGGACTGGCCTGGCCAGCTCCTGGCTGAGGGTGGGGTAGGGCACGGTTAGCTCTTTAGGGAATGTGGGATATTCACTTAAGCCATGGAGGGCCTGGCCTAACACAAACCCTGGGCTCAGTGCTCTGTACCAGGAGGCACAGGCACACTGTTTGGACTTGTTTGCAAAGCTGGTGTCACTGAGCATTGTCTCAGGGGCACGCTTCTATCCCTGCAAAGCTCCTGGGGGTGGGCAGGAAGCAGGCAGGTTGCCTAGGGAGAGGGAGCTGAATCTTTCCTTTGTCTCTGAGCCCAGGCCTGCCTTCCACAGCCCCCAGGGCCTGCACCCGGGAGGGGCCTGTCCTGCTGCCCTCAGCCCACTTTCTGCCTCTGGGCTCTATCTCTGAGCGTTCTAACTCCCCTGAGACCAAAGTGCCTCAGCCAAATTTCCGGCTTGCCATACTACTTTGTGGTCTGTGCCCTCAGAGCTAAACTTAGAGTGGGCAACGTCCTGCCCTCTTTCTTCATCCTGCCTTGGGGTGGTGCCACTGATCCCTAAAAGTGGGACAAGGTAGTGAAAGGTTAGTCCCTGTCTGGTGCTGCCCTTGGGCTGTACTGTGGCTGCTGTTAGATCCTTCCTAGTGTGACTATTTAATAACATTTGCAAGTGCTGTTTTTTGGGGGGAAGGGGGCTTTTCACCAAGCTACATCCCCAGCTTTAAAAAAAAATTTCTAGACAAGGTCTGACTAGTTGCCTGGCATGGGCTCCGAGTTGTGCTCCTTCAGCCCCAGCCTCCCACCGTGCAGAGATCACAGGCATGTGCCACCTGGCCCAGAGAGTACTTCGACACAATATGAGAATCCTGACTGCGCTTGGCCAAGCCCAGGAATCCAGATGAGGGTGGTGGGGAAGGAGGCATGGCTGCGGAGGTCACTCCACTGTGAGGAAAGGCAAGGCTGTGGGGTCTGGAGACCAACTGCGCAGGCCCACAGTGGGGGTGGTGGACAATGACTTGTTCATTACTCCCAGTGTGCCAAAAGTGGGCTGGCCTTACTCCTAAACACACACACACACACACACACACACACACACACACACAGGCACACACACAGACACACACACACACACACACACACACACACCCACCTTTGGAAATTCCACAAAGTTGAGTTTAGGACAAAACAAAATAAGTCCTTTACTTCAGGGAAATAGCCCTACGGAGATAATCTAAGAAATTATACACTAGTGTGTGAGTGGCCTGGAGCCATTCTTGGCTGACACTGGTCATCGAGGGAAGCTAAGTTACATACGAGTCTGGGATGGGCACAGCCCTGTCCCCTTTGCAAGCACCATTCTCTACTGGCAGGCTGCCCACCCATCAGTGCCCTTGTTGTTTCACAGTCTACTGTTTCAGCTTCTCGATGGGCTCAAGGCGGGGGGGGGGGGGCGTACCACCACCCCTGTGCTGGTCTAGGGGGGTGTGCAGTGCGTAACCCCTCCGGCTTTCTCAAGGTCAGGAGGCAGAGTGGCACTGCCTGGGCTGCTGACCAGCCCTCTCTTGACCTGGCCATCCCGGCCAGGACCCCGCTGGGCAGCCTTTAGGGGGTCTCTGGGGTCACCTGCTCTTGCTCCTGCTTCTCCCTGCAGCACCGGGTTCCCGGGACCACCTGACACTCAGGGCGAGGCCCTAACCCGAGCAGGGCCCCAGACTCTGAGAAATCGCTTCTGCCAATCACTTTCATCTCCTCCAGGATATGGAGGGTATGACGACATTTTGCTCAGAGTCCTGAGCATATTAAAGTTAACTCATCCACATCAGGCAGAAATGTACAGTGCTGTGAAATAGTGTTCTCTGTTCTGCCCCGGCATCTGAAGCAGTCAAAGCCTTTCTTTTTTGATGTGCATCTTTTATTCTCTTGAATAGCTTATGCAGCTGGGTTTTTTTTTTTTTTTTTTTTTTT
>PVIC010034110.1:0-19777 GCA_004025085.1 Thryonomys swinderianus
CGCCTGTAATCCCAGCACTCGGGAGGCAGAGACAGGAGGATTGCTGAGTTCGCGGCGGCTTGCCTGGGCACCATAGTGAGCTCAGGGCCAGCCTGAACTACAAAGCGAGACCCTGTCTCAAAAAGCAAAAAGAAAAAATTCACATCCCTCCAGTTTCTAAAACATGGTTGTGAAGAACAATACTTTTCCTAAAATTCCAAAGGTGTCGCCTCCCCCAGGACTCTGAATCTGGATTCAAAACAAGTGCTCAACTGGGCCAGGCCGGGATGGATTCCCCTGCATTGACCCCTGGGGCTTCTCATGGCTTCCAACCTGCGCTGAGAGTGGACAAGGGATTATTTTGGTTTTACATAGAAGGTAAGAAAACATATCTTCCTTGTGATGGTCTAGAGACAAAGTGAAAGTTATTGGCAAAACCAACAAAGTTTGGTCTTCTTTTGCACACGGAGTCCATCTCCGCGCACGGTGGAAAGGTAAACACAGAGGACAGGGCTTGTGAAGAGCAGTGCTGGGTATTCTGGGAGCTCCCGGGGAGGGAGGGGTCTCTGCAGCCGGAGCCGCCGCCACAGGGAGGCAGTAGAGCTTTGGGGTTAGGAGCCTGGGCTGTTGAGCTCCCCCAGTCTGAGCTTCCATCCAGGCTCTGCCGCCTTGGGGCTGTGTGATGGCTCGCAGGTTGCTTAACTGCTCTGTGTCTCGCTTTCCAACTGGGCAAAATGTGAAGAAAACTGATTCCTAACTCTAAAAGAGTTTCCAAGTGAGCGAGCTACTTAGCCCAACAAGTAAGTTCCTGATCAGTGTTAGTATAAAACGTACAAGTTTAAGGGGCAACACATTTCAGAGAGAGATTTTTAGAGAGTATCATATTTTTCAGGATGTGTAGATCTATCAGCCTAAAAATCTTTAAATGGCCTCTCCCCAGTCTTCCCCTTGAAGCAGTCCTCTTCTGATCATAAAGCACATGCAACAGTTGCTTCAGAGACTACAACCTTCTGTAATGTTTGTTACATTTCTAGTTCTTCCTTGGGACTTCTGGCCCAGTAATCCCAGCACTCGGGAGGCAGAGGCAGGAGGATTGCTGAGTTCGAGGCTTGCCTGGGCTACATAGTGAGTTCAGAGTCAGCCTGAACTACAAAGTGAGATCCTCTCTCAGAAAAAAAAAAAAAAAAAGACTTCTGATAGCCCCCAAGTCATGATAAACAGAAATCTAGGTATGGAAATTTATTATATGGAATATTGCCATATGTCTAATATATAACCATTATAGTATTTTATAAATGTGTCTCTTTTATTTTCTTATTCTAGGCTTTACTTATAGTTTCACAGAAGAGTGTAGGCTTGATTGTTTTTTGCCTTTCTTTCTTGTTTAAGTTTTCAAAAGATAGAGCTTGAGAAGAGAAAGCTTTTTAGGAGGAAGTTTTGTCCTTTACTGAGCCATGGGATGACTTGTCCCTCCAGCTAGAGAAAAGCTTGTTGTGTGTCGGTCGGACACAGGGCATCAGAGGGGAGGTTAGCACCTGGCTGGTAGTTGAATGGTGATGGAGCTGATTAGGGGGTTGATACAATTTCTGGAGCAGGAGGAGGCTTAAGTGTGTGATCCTGATGATCACGTGGGAGGAATTTAGATTGGACCCCTGGATTAGAATGTGGTGCCACAGATAAAGTTGTCCAGCTGGGACACAGAAGTGGGTTCTGATGTTCTGATTTCCAGTTCTGGGGATAGAACCTACCACCTTCACAGCTTACTCCCTCCCCAGCCCTTTTTACTTTTTTTTCCCTCTTTTCTGGGACAAGGTTCCACTCAGAAGCCCAGGCTGGCCTCGAACTTGCAGAAGTCTTCCACCTCACCTCCCGAGTGCTGGGATTAGAGGCATGCCTCCCCACACCTGCCTTTTGCTTTTTACTTTGTGGCAGGCTCTCTAAATGGCTGGGATTGAACCTGTGATCCTTCTGCCTCAACCTCTCATGCCAGAATACCAGTGTGGGCCACTGTACCTGGTTGGATTAGATGTCGATGAACACTCAGACTCATTTACCTTACTTGTGAAAGTAGGTGAGAGAAACCGGGTGTGTGTCGGGGGGTGCTCCCTAGCGTCTAGGAGTCCCAGGAAGTCAGAGCTGAGCTACAACCTGGAAACTCTGAACCGCTCAGCAGGGATTGCACGGCAAGGGGAGATATGAAATCACAGCTAATAACATAATGGGGAGCACCCACTGAGCGTTTATGCACCAAACAGCCTTCTAAATATGCCCCTTAGTACTTGTGGTTCCCAGGAAAGCCTCCCCACAACTCTTTAAGGCTGGTGGTGTCTATTGGCCGCTTTGACGGTGAGAAAACAGGCACAATACCCTGGGTTTGCCAGCGTGTAACAAGCTTCTTTGGTTTGGTCCTCTGCCTCCAAGTCCCAGGAAGGTGACGTCCTGCTCAGCAGAGGCTGGGTGGGCTTTTTGGTGTACACAGTATGCTCATGGGAACAGGTCCCCCTAGAACATGCCAGAGGACCCCAGGGCACAGCCAGCTGGTGCCACCTGGTCAAGGTGCAGTGACTCTCCCGGAGGGTGGAGAATAGCAAGAGGCAAGCTGGGAGAAGGAAGCGGTCCCCCAGTCAGCCAGCTCTTCCGGCTTTGCTCTTGTACAGGAGCAGAACTAGCGGTAGGAAGTTGAAGAATTGCTTTCCTACACATGAGACTGTTCTCTGAGTCTTCAAGAGGGCCTTGGAAGGAAAACAGTATTTACGCCAAACCATGCCAACCCTGGGTACATCAGGGCAGCCTTCTAGGGCTCTCAGCTTCCTATTCCTCTGCTACGCAAACACCTCTGTTCCCACAAACAGTTGCAAGGTAGGACAAAGATTTCACCTGTAGGGTAGAAACTGAAGATCAAACAGGTGAAGGAATCTTCCTAGAGTTACATGGAATGGTGCTAATTGCTGGATGTGAAGCCTGGAAGAAAAATTCTATTTGTTCCTGATACTTTTTTTTTTTTTTCATGTAGTACTGGAGATTGAACCTGAGTGTCACACCAAGCTTTTGTTTGTTTTGAGACAAGGTCTTTCTAAGTCTCCAAGTTGCCCAGACTGGGCTTGAATTTGCCTGTCTGAGATTACAGGCAAGCACCACCTTGTTTAGCTTCTGAAGAAGTTCTTTTTGTCCTGGGGATTGAACTCAGGACTTTGTGCTTGTGCAGCAGGCGCCAAAACCACTGAGCTAAATCCCCTGCCTCTGAAGACTTTCAATACTCAACAAAAGAGATGATTCTGGTATGCATATGACTAGCAGGAATGGTAGACACGATTGAGAGTTTTCTGATGCCACAGCTTTGTGCCCAGTCACTTTATCAGGTCAATTATAGCCCCGTGAAGAGACTATTGTTCTTTTACCACTGGGGAAGTCTAGGGCTCAGAGACATTAAGACACTAGCTGAAGACTGCACAGCGAGGAGTGGTTCCTGTGCAGCCAGGCAAGGCCAGTGGATGTGGTCATGTTGGGTGTGCGTGCAGCCCCAGGCTAGTGCGGGTCCGAAATGAGTCATCCCCACTGAAGTATTGCCTTGCTGGCCACGTGATGGGGCTGTTTTGGACATTAGGTGGAGCTGGGCCCAGAGAACGCGGTTCTAAGCAGGGAAGGTGGCTGCCTTCCAACTGCGTCCCCTCTGTGAGCCCTTGGGGACTGGCCAGGCCTGGTGACCCATGGAGGAGGTGATGCTGTGCCCTGGTGTCCAAGCCACACAGTTTGGCCCGGTCTGCTGGGCTTCCTCCAGCTCTGAAACCCGGTTGTTTTTACCCTTCAATGTGAACCAGATGTGGGGCACCTCGCTCTGCGGGAGGCCCCTACCCCAGCCTTCAGTGCCTGGCCAGGGGTTCGTGGGAAGCAGCCAGTGGCTGGTGGACCAGCCCTTCCTCTTGTCTGCCTTCCTCAGCACTCCAGTCCTCTTGAGGACCCCTGCATCTTCCCTTCCCCCAGGATGGTGAGAAACCGGAAATGACACTGGACAGATCTCAAAAGTCCGTATGTCCTGGATGGTCTCTCTAGGAATTTTCAGGGCCTCCAGCTTGCTTTACATGTCCTGTCCTTTCCACTTGCAGCATTTGACAAAAATAAAGGAAAAGAGCAAAGAAAGAAAGAGGGGGAGCTCTTCCATGAGCTCGAGGAAGCAGCTTATTGATGTCTGCATAGACTTGTGGATTCCAGAGTCTGGAATCCATCAATCTCGCTGTTTATTTTGATGATTAAATTCTTCCTAGTCTGGCCAGTGGGAGCCTGATCGAGCTGGTTGCTGGACCTTTTTGCCTTGAACCATCATTGATTTTTCTAGTACAAGTTGTTCCAGGCTCATTTGTCCTTTTCCTGGCTCAGGTCTGGAATCAGTCAGTTCTCCTAGAACCCTGGTACTTTTTCGATGAAAATGGTACTTAGTCCTCAAGACCTGGTTGCTAAGTGTGCTTGCTACTGCAGGGGGTGGGGCTGTGCCCTGGTCCTCGCAGTGGACAGAGCCCGTGAATGTGGTGTGGACACGTATGCACACTGTCTTTCACTCCTGTATTTATTACATATTATGGCTAAAAACTGTGACAGAATCTGGGAGTGTAGGTCAGTGGTACAACACTTGGTGAGCCTTCACGAGGACCTAGGTTTGATCCTTTGAATGAAAAAATTGTAGCAAAAAAACCCATAAAGTTTACTTTTTTTTTTTTGGTACCAGGGATTGAACTCAGGACCTTGCGGTTGTCAGGTGGGTGGAGTGCCGCTGAGCTACATCCCCAGTTCAGAATTTGTCATCTTGGCTAGTTTCAAGTGCACAGTCCAGGGGCAAGAAGCATGTTTGCACTGTGCAACCACCAGCACTTTCCATACACAGAATTCTTCATCTAATGAAACCGAAGCTCTGTACTGATTAAGCCTTTATTGTTTATATTTATTTAGTGGTGCTGGGGATGAAACCTAGGGCCTCGCACATGCTAGGCCACTGAGCTACACCCCTGTATTGATTTTGTAGCTCCCTCTGCCTATACAAGAAGCACGAGTCCCTACAGACGTGTCCAAGTGCAACCTAGCACTTGGGTTTGTTGAAGGTGTCCCTCTCCCCGGTTGTGACTCTGATAGTGACACATCCCCCTTCCTGCCTACACTCCAGTGGCCCTCCAGGCAGCTTCTGCACTGACGTTTTCTCCCTGCGAGGGCTCTGGTTCCTGGCAGACCTGACCCCTAGTCGACTGCACGGGCTTCCCTCCTTCTGTGGGGCCACTTGCCTTGCCCTGCAGGGTCCCCTGATGCTTTAGAGTAAATTACTGAAAAGAAGCGGAGGGACAGAGGGGTAGGAAGAAGGGACACTGGTCCTATGATTTTACTTTTTATTTTTTTATTTTGTTTCTTTTAGACAGGGTCTTGCTGTGTAGTCCAGGCTGGCGTTGAACTCACCATGTAGCTTGGTTGGTCTCAAACTTGCAGTGATTCTTCTGCCTCAGCCTCCCGAATGCTGAGATTATAGACATGTGCTACCATGTCCAGCCCCTGGTCCCCTGATTTTAAAGCAAAACTGAAGTTTTATTCAGATCCCACCTATCATCCCCTCCTCCCACTCCAGTGTCTCATGCTGGACGCCATATTGTGTTGCATTGTCTGTCTCTTTGGCTTTGGCGTCCTCCCAAGGGTGGCCATCTCATCTTTCCTAGGGCTTCTCATGTTACTGTGGGGGTGGGGTTCTGAGAAAAGCAGTGAGGAGATGAAATGACCTCATCATAGCAAACAGCAACAGGCTTTAGTCATGTTTTAAAGATGGAGAAATTGCAATACCAAAGTGACCAACTGCCTAGGATCACAGAGCCAGTAAATGATAAAGGGGCTGGGCGTGGTGGCTCATGCCTGTAATCCCAGCATTTGGGAGGCAGAGGCAGGAGGATTACTGAGTTTGAGGCTTGCCTGGTCTACATAGTGAACTCAGAGCTGGCCTGAACTACAGAGTGAGACCCTGTCTCAAAATAAAATTTAAAAAAATGATAAAGGGGCCGGACATTTAGCTCAGTGGTTCCAGCACCTGCCTCAGCACAAGGTCCTGAGTTTGATCCCGGTAACCACATACAATGCTGGGCGTGGAGATTCACGCCCACCAGCAATCAATATCACATACCACAGTGCGGGGCATGGTGGCTCACGCCTGTAATCCCAGCACTTGGGAGGCAGAGATGGGAGGATTGCTGAGTTTGAGGTTTGCCTGGGCTACATAGTGAGCTCAGGGCCAGCCTGAACTACAAAGAGAGACCCTGTCTCAAAAAAAAAAAAATAAAATAAAGGGAGGGTTTGAGGGACAGGGATTTGGCTAGGTAGTACTGTACCTGCCTGGCAAGTGCAAGGTCCTGAGTTCGATTCTTGGTACCAAAAAAAAAAAAAAGAAGGAAATAAGGGTTTGAACCTGGACCCTTCTGAGCTTGGTGCCCTTTTCTTTGGCTTGAGGAGAACAATTAGGGAGAAAGATGACAAAAGGCCTGTGGTATCCCAAAGCAAAGGGTGAAAGATGGGAACATTTGCTGGTCCCTCAGCAGGGCCAATTCGCCACCTCTGGCCTCTACCCTGTGGCCTTGATCAGCCTGGTTCTAAATTCTCTCTATCTGGTATCAGCAAAGGGCAAGGTCATTTTGATTGTCTGATCTTTGTGTCTCTCTGAACCAGGATGAGATAATCTGATCATTCCAAAAAGATACTTTGTTTTTGGAGACAGAATCTTATTGTGTAGTTTGGGCTTCTCTGGTCTTGGGACTCACTATGTAGCCCAGGATGGGCTTGAATTCACGGTGATTCTCCTGCCTCAGCCTCCAGGGTGCTGAAATTACAAGTGTGTGCTACCCCATCTGGCAAAAAAAGTCATGTTTTCACGAGAATCTAAGTTACACAAGAGTCCTGTAGTGGAGCAGCCACTAGTCAGAGGGACAGTTTGTCCCCTGTTACTCCCAGTTTGAGTTTCTGCCTGATCTTTGATGCCAGGGACAAGGGCACATGGATGGAATTGGCTTATGGGGTGACAACGGGGAAGACTTGCTGTTGTCTTTCTTGCCTGCCAGTCATCAGCAAAATCACTGACACTGCATTAGAAACTCTGGGACATCCTGAAGTCTCAGAGTCAGAGTTCTACACCATGTCCCCTGGGCAGTGTTCAAACAGCATGTGTGTTTCATTTAGCCTTCACTTAATTTAAAAAATTTAAAATTAGTTCACAACATAAGAAATCAGGAACTCATCACGAAAGCCTGGGTTTTGGCTTCTTTTTGACAATCAGATGTGGCAATAGGTGGCTCATGTGACTACACAGCAGCGTGGCCCCTGCTGGCCCATGGCTTCCCCTGGGCTGTGGCACATGTACTCACTCTGCCCAGTCCCCGTGGCACCCCGCTCACACTGACCCTGGACGTAGGCCTGACCTCTTGAAGTGTCTGAGTGCTTGTATTAGATTCTTGTAGTTCATTCATTTACTCAACAAGCACTTACCCAGCCCTTTCCCAAACCAAGTTCTTCATGAGGCTCCCAGATCTGTCCCAAATGTCAGTGATGCTAGGCTTGTCAGTTCAATCACTATTAATGTGGGGGCACAAACGTGGGATCCCCAGCTCATCTGGGAAGGAGATAGGGTTATTCCACAGAGACACTGCCCTTCAAGAGTTGGTTGCCTTTGGTTCAAGTGAGGTTTGAAGGTGGCCCTCCCTTGGGCAGGATTTCAGCTGTCATTTGCTCCTCAGTGTCTCATCTCTCTGCTAGTTTTTCCTTTTCATTTCTTTCCCACTCCTCTTTCTTCTGCACCTCATATTGGGGACTGAATGTGGTCCTCAGGCTTGCTAGGCGAGCACCGCATCATCGAACTGCTCTTCAGGCTCTTTGCTAATTCTCACCTCCTTTCCAATAACACCTTGCTCCATGTTTCCCTTAGGGTCTTCTTGGCTGTGCAGAGGCTGGCGAGGTAAGACTGGCACCTGATGTTCCGCTGGGGCTGGGATGACGTCAGGGCCAGAGTGCTCTCTTCTGGGAATATGTAGACTCCAGTTTTTGTCGCGTGGGTCTCTACTATGTGACACACGAGTAGAGGGCTCAAGCTTTGGCACCACACAGATTTGACTCAGTCTTGGCTTTACCGCTTAGCAGTTGTCTGACCCTCTGTGGTTATCACACTCTCAGAGCAGGTTTCTTTGTAAAATGGGGATAATCATGCACAGTCACAGGGGCATGGCCAATCTTACATGTAACATGTGCTGAGTTTCAAGAGCAATGTCAGAAGGATGGGTGGTGTAGCTCAGTGTTAGAGCATGTGTGAGATTCTGGGTTTGGTCCCAGCACCACCACTACCTCCAAAGCAGGGAAGCAGTATTAGGAACATAACAGAAGCTCATCAAGTAAGCATCTGTGATTGCTTTGTTTTCATGTGTATTCTATGAAAGTTATCACATACACAGATGCAAATATACATCACCACAATTAGGACACAAAAGTATTCTATCTCAACTAAACAATTCACTCTCTTGGCCTCATCCAAACCTGCTGTGTTCTCAATCACTGTAACTTTGTCACTTGAAGAAAGGTATTCAAATAGAATCCTTCAGTATGTGTAAGAGATTGCCTTTTTTTTTTTTTTGCCCAGTGTAAAGCCCTAAGACCCACCCATATTGTTGCAGCAATCAATAGCTCATCCCTTTTCATTGTTGAGTAGTATTCCATCACATGGATGTATCACAATTTGTTTCTTCATTTCCCTGTTGAAGGACTTTTTACTTGTTTCCAGTATTTTTCACTTGGCAAGAGTTAACTTTTACTAATCAACTTGACTGACATATGGGGTGCCCTGATAGTTGGTCAAGTATTCTGTGTATTACTATAAGAGTGATTTTGGTTGAGTTTAATATGCCAGTTGTTCAACTGAGTAAAGCACATTGCCCTGCCTAATGTGAATGGGTCCACCCAGTGGAAGGACTGAATAGCACAAAATCTCCCATCCTTGAATGTGGGGAGCGGTCTGAGGGTCTTCACTGTTAGGCCAGGAGAACTGTACTGGGTGCTGCTCTAATGTAAGTTAGGAGATTTGCACTTTAAACGGTGCTGCCTAGCTCCTGAGAAATACTGCAACCTCAGCCAGGGTTGCTGCCTCGGGACGCCTTAACAGTGAAGGTCAGAAGTAAACCTCTGGCCCAAATTCGCTTTCCATCTGCTCCTCAATTAAGATTTTGCTGTTCTTTCCTTAGCGATTCGGTTAATCAACAAACTCTTTTGTAATACACTAACGGTAAAGTTATTCTTGTCCCTTAACTGCTTGTCCTAATGATTTAATAGACTAAAAATGACCAAAAAATTACCTTCAAAAAATAAAAAAGTTACCTTAAAAAAAAAAACTAGTTACAGGCCAGGTGTAAAAAAATAAATCACTACTTCTGCTTTTTTGCTTACAGCTCTCTGTTTCCAGTCTCTAACTGTGACTATAGATAATTGTTAGCTTATTCTAACATCACTAATGTCCTTAAAATCTATATAAATATAACACCATAAATAAACTCAAAGCCTTTCAATATTGGACCAATTGGTCCTCCTGATCCCATTATCCTGTCTTTTTTCTTTTCTTATCCACACCCCTTGACTTCACAACCCTGCTGTTTTGTCTGGCTGGCTCTGACACCTGAATAAAAGTGAGTTCCTTTTACTAGACTGCCTGTGAGCTATACATCCATTTTTTCCCTGCCTTTAACTTGAACCAAGTCATCTGATCTGTGAACCTAGACTGCTGGCTTTTGGATTAAAAGTGCAATCTTGCTTCTCCTGGATCTCCATCTTTCTGACTGCAGGTCCTGGAATAAATCTGCCTATAATTACATAAAACAATTCTTCCCGGGGTGGTGGTCCACATCTGTTATCCCAGCACTTGGAAGGCTGAGGCAGGAGGATCACTGTGAGTTCAAGGCTAGCCTGGGCTACAAAATGAGTTGAAGACCAGCCTGAACTACATAAGACTCTGTCTCAAACAACAAAGAAAGAAACAACAAAAACAACAAAACAAAAACAAAAAAAACAAAGAAAGAAAAAAGAAAAAACAAATGAACCCAAACAAAAATCCAAAAAAGCAAAAACCTACCCCCACCAAACAAAAACAAAATCCAAAACCAAACCAAAAGAAACAGTTCCTTTTTTTTGGGGATTAGGCCCCAGGTCTTGCGAATGCTGGGCCTGTACCCAATTAGAAGCTATAACTCCAGCCTAAGCCAGTTCCTTACAATAAGTCTTTCAAATGTCCCTTTGGTTGTATTTCTTTGGAAGACCTAGTCATGACTATCACAGCTGTTAGAGATACTTGTGTGTAAGGCCTGTTTGTCTTGAGGAAGGGTCTCAGTACACTGTCCAAGGCTAGTCTTACGCTGGTGGCTGGAATGGTCCTGTTGCCTTCCTCTCCTCCACAGTCATAGCTGGGAGGACCAACATGGACCCTGCTCTCGGTCAAGGTGCTTGTGAAAGCATTTTCATTGCCCCGCAGAGAGACCTGGGAGCCACTTCCAAGCCTCACGCTGAGTGTATGTGTCAGTTTATAAGAAACTGCCAACTGTTATCTAGAGCAGCAGTACCATTTTATATCCCCAGTGCTTATCAGTTTTATTGTTTTATTATACTAGTTGAATAAGTTAACTCTGAAATGGGTTGGCATTTTGGAGGCTGGTCAAGCAGGCTCTTGCCTAGTTATACTCCTATCATGGCCGCTGTGCAGTATTAACTTCCATACACGGAAGCCAAGAGCAGAGCCCGTGAGCTTAGAGATTTGCAGTTCCCAGCCTGGCTCCCCCAGACTTTGCACTGGCACCAGGCCTTGCCAGGCCTTTGAATCAGTGGGGTACAGGGAAGGGTCACCAGGAAACTCAACAGGAAGAATGGGACGGAGCTGACTGGGCTGGAGCTTGCGGTTAGCCCCGCCTCCAGGCCACTCGGTGGCTGCTGGGAGGTTAATGTATAAACAAGGAAGTGCCTTTCCTTGAGATGCAGCATCTTCTAGCCTGGAATGAAATTGATTTTCACAGTAACTATGACTCTGGGCCTTGAGGTGTACAGTGGGTCGGTGGCCTGTGGTGTTGGGATTTCTTTTCCTAGAGAAGGCTCTTGGGCAGTTCCTAAGGCAGCCTCTTCCTGTTCAGCTTCCCTGTATTTTATATTTCCTACCTGTCATTGTTTGACTTATAATTTTTTTTTTTTTTGCTTTTTGAGACAGGGTCTCGCTTTGTAGTTCAGGCTGGCCCTGAGCTCACTACGGTGCCCCGGCAAGCCGCCGCGAACTCAGCAATCCTCCTGTCTCTGCCTCCCGAGTGCTGGGATTACAGGCGTGAGCCACCATGTCCAGCATTGTGGTATGCGGTGTTGATTGTTGGTGGGCGTGTCTCCACGCCCAGCATTATATGTGGTTACTGGGGATCGAACTCAGGACCTTGCGCTTGCGAGGCAGGCGCTGGAACCACTGAGCTAACCCTCCGGCCCTTGACTTATAATTTTTAAAAGCATACTGCATCTGGTATTGATAAATAGATTCAATCAGACTGAATGAATAGATTTAATCATACACTGTGACTGAATAGATGCACACTGAATAGATTCAGTCACAGTGTATGGATCCTTATAATTTTACATCCTCTCACCTGAGTTTCCTATACCCCTATTACAAAGGAAGATGAACTGGTGGCTTGTTGTTTGGTTGGTTGCTTTTGATTTTTAGTGGTGCTGGAGGTTAAACTCAGGGCCTTTGCACAGAACTATATACCCAACCCTTTTAACATTTTTTATTTTGAGACAGATCCTTACAAGTTTCTGAAATGCACAGCTTGGACTTGTGATCTTCCTGCCTCAGCTTCCCAGAGGGCTAGGATTACAACCATGCCTGGCTAGGACAATGAAGTAGTAAGTCTGTCTTGTTAAGATTTCCCAAGATTAGGAGATATTGATTCACAGCTCTGTGTGTATGTGTGTGTGCGAGAGAGAGAGGTGGGGGGTCCCACTGTGTAGTTTCCACTGGGCTTGAACTCACTATGCAGCCGAAGGCTGGCCTTGAATTTGGGGGATAGAGCACTGGATCTGTGTCTTAGCCACGGTCTTAGCCTGAAGCTGTGTTATGTAAGCTGCTAGCCATGTGTGGCTATGGGAACACAGAACATGTCAAGTTCAAATTGAGATTGTTACAAGTGCAAAATACACTTTGGATTTTGATAACTTGGCATGAAAAGATTAAGAAATCTCATTAATGATTTAAAAATATTGCTTATACACCAAAGTGATATTTTAGATCTATTGGGTTAAAATGTTTTGCAACAATAACTCTCATCTGTGTATTTATTTAATGTTATTAGAGACAAAGTCTCTCTATGCAGCCCATGCTAGGCTTGAAATCCTGTCTCAACCTCCCCAGTGCTGGGATTATAGATGTGAATCATGACATTCAGCTCTCTCTCTCTTTTCTTTTGTACTAGAGATCGAACCCAGGACTTCTACACTGAACTATACCCCAAGTCCTTTTAAATTGCTTATTTTGAGATAGTGTCATGCTAAGTTGCCCAGGCTAAACTCAAACTTGTGACCCTTCTGTCTCAGCTTCCTAGAGTGTGGGGATTACAAGTGTGTTACTATTCTCACTGTGTCTTTTTAAAATATGTGACTACAAAAAATGTAAGATTAGACACTTCTTTTACATATCTCCAATGGAAAGCACCTCTCTAGATCATACTCATGAACATTTTTTTTTTTAAATAGAGGAGAGGTTTCTTTTTTCTTTTTGTGGTACCGGGAATCAAACTCAAGCCCTTTTCTTCTAAGGTTGGTGTGGTACTGCTTGACTCAGATCCCTGGCCCAGAGAGTTTGGTTCCATTACCTAGGAAAAACAGTTTTCCCAAAGGTATACTTTATAGATAAGCCCATTCAGACCCCTCTCCTCCACACTTAGAAGGTAAATTTTCTCTGATTAATTTTGTGAAAAGAGATTTGTCTTCTGATGTTCCTAAGTGATTATCTTTTTTCTAGGTATAAAAATATGTAATATCTAATATCATCATTTATCTTATTGTAGTAAAACACATACAGCATTTAGTACTGTAACCTTTTTTTTGAGTCTCGCTTTGTAGTTCAGGCTGGCCCTGAGCTCACTATGTAGCCCAGGCAAGCCTGGAACTCAGCAATCCTCCTGCCTCGGCCTCCGAGTGGTGGGGTTACAGGTGTGAGCCACCATGCCCAGCACTGTGGTATGTGGTACTAATACCCATGGGCATGAGTCACCACGCCCAGTATTGTTGTATGTGGTTACTGGGTATGAGATCAGGGACCTTGAGCCACTGAGTTAAATCTCCGGCCTTTTGCCTTTTTTTTTTTTTTGCTGTACCAGGGATTGAACTCAGACCCCTGTTCTTTTTTTTTTTTTGAGGCAGGGTCTCACTTTGTAGTTCAGGCTGGCCCTGAGCTCACTATGTAGCCCAGGCAAGCCTGGAACTCAGCAATCCTCCTGCTTCTGCCTCCTGAGTGCTGGAATTACAGACGTGAACCACCATGCCCAGCACTGTGGTATATGGTATTAATGGCTGGTGGGTGTGAGCCACCACGCCCAACATTGTATGTGGTTACTGGGGATTGAACTCAGGATCTTGCGCTTGCGAGGCAGGCACTGGAACCACTGAGCTAAATCTCTAGCCCCAGACCCCTGTTCTTGGCAGGGAGATGCAGTGCCACTGAGCTTAAATGGATGGAGAAATGAATACTCTTTCTCCTTCTCCTCTTCCCTCTCTCATTTCCTCCCTCTCTCTCTCTCTTTCTCTCTCCCTTTTGCAGTGCTGGGGATCAAACCCAGGGCCTTGCGCATGCTAGGCAAGCACTCCACCACTTGGGTACATTCTCAGCCCTTACATATATTTTCATTTACAAATATTTTAGACATCAAAATGCAACTGTACTTACATCTCTCTTTTTTTTTTTTTTGAGACAGGGTCTTGCTTTGTAGTTCAGGCTGGCTCTGAGCTTACTATGTAGCCCAGGCAAGCCTGGAACTCAGAAATCCTCCTGCCTCTGCCTCCCGAGTGCTAGGATGACAGGGGTGAGCTACCATGTCTGGCACTGTGGTATGGGGTATTGATGGCTGGTGGGTGTGAGTCACCACGCCCAGCACTGTATGTGGTTACTGGGATTGAACTCAGGACCTTGCGCTTGCGAGGCAGGTGCTGGAACCATTGAGCTAAATCTCCGGCCCCTATACTTACATCTTTTTACAAAGTGAATGAAAATGACTTTTTATCAAGAAACAACCTTGGCTTCATGACCAGAGGATGGCAGTACGGTGCAGAGTTTGGAAGTAGTTTCACAGGATTATGTCACAAGGTGACATAAAGTCATCCCTCCACACTAGAGCACCTTTGTTTCCTGCAATTAACTGTATGTCTTCTTGGCAAGATGGACAAACTGACAGTTGGATAAACTGGGAGATATCCTCATGACCATACTGTGTCACCTATAAAATTGGATTTCTTTTTTTCCCCTTGTGTGGAGGTTTTTTTGATTGAATAAGTGTGTATATATACATATATACATATGTATATATCATGATGTATGTATCATATACACATATATATCATGATGTGCATATATATAATGACATATACATGTATATATGTTAGTATGTTTTTGCAGTACATAGTATGTATAGTTTTTGTGAGGAGTTTGGTTCACACACGTAACACATCTAAATTACTTATTTTTATCTTCCGCTCTCTCCCTCTCTTCCCTCCATCTCTTGCTCTCCTTCCCATTTGAAAAGGTCTATCTCTGTTCTTACAGTACCTATTGTTTTGTTTGGAGTTTATAATTGCCCCTTGTATTTTGGGTTTCTCATGGAAGAGAAACCATATGATATTTAAACTTGTGTTTCTGATATACTTCACTTAACATGATCTCAAGGTGCATCCATTTTCCTATAAAAGACTCAAGTGTATTATATTAAACTTTATGGGACAGCAGTACTCTATTGTATATAAATGCCTTATTTTCTTTATCTGTTTGATGATGGACATGTAGGCTGCTTCCAAGATTTAGCTATTATGAACTGTGCTGTTATAAACAAGGATGTGTATATATTGCTCTAACAGGAGGTCTTTAACTCCTTTGGGAAGATACCTAGAAGGGGACTCGCTGGATAGAATGGAATTTCTAGTTCTAGTTTTTTTGAGGAATTGCTATACGGATTTCCACAGGGATTGTACTAGTTTGCATTCCCACAAACAATGTAGACGGGTTCCTTTTTCCCCCAGCAGTCTTGGCAGCATTTGTTGTTGTTTGATCTCTTGATGACAGCCATTCTTTCTGGGGTAAAATGGAATCTCAGTGTTGTTTTAATTTGCATGTCTATAACGGCCTGCAATGTTGAACATTGTTTCACTTATCTATTGGCCATTTGTACTTCTTCTGTGAAGTGTCTATTCATTTCAGTTGCCTATTTTTGATTAGGTCTTTTATTTGTGGAACTCTATTATTTTGAGCTTTTTATATGTTCTAAATATTAGTCTTTTGTTGGAGGAATAGCTGGCAAAAACTTGTTTCCCATTCTGTAGGTTGTCTGTTCACTCTGAGGGTTGTTTATTTTTCTGTGAAAAGCTTCTTAAGTTTGATATGATCTCAGTTGTTGATTCATGGTACTATTTCCGGTACAACTAGAGTTCTGTTCAGAAAGCTCTTGCCTACAGATATGACTTTAAGAATTTTGCCTATTTTATCTTCCAGTAGGTTGTTTCTGTTTTCACATCTAGTTTTTCAATCCATTTTGATTTTAGTTTTGTACATGGTGAGTGTATAAGCCAGTGCATACTAGAGAGACAAGATAGATATGTAAAAATTTTCAAGATTGCCTTCCAGTGACTAACCACAGAGTCAGGTGTGGAAGAGTGCAGAAGGTCTGTCTGCTCACTGTGGATCTGGATCCTTGGGTGCATTCAAAGGCCTGGAGCTCAGTGTCTTGTCTCCTGTGGGTCCGTATCAGGAGACCAAAGGGTCTGAGTTGGAATGCTGAGGGGTTAGTGCTGGAGGCTAAAGAATGTGTGCTGGGAGCCAGGAGATGATGTCCTTGGTGAAGGCGAAGACTGGAGCGTCTCCAAAGAAACAAAAGTGATCCTTCCTTTTTCATTTCTCTTTTATACAATTCTGATGATAATCCTCCAAGGGAGGATCTTCCACACCCAGAACTAGACTGAGCCAATTTAGTTGGGTACTATGTGCTCAAATTGACAAATCAATCATCCTTTGGATGGGGATTTAGCTCAGCGGCACAGCCACCTACCCTGAAAATGCAAGGTTGAGAGTTCAATCCCCAATACCACAGAACAAAACAAAACAAAACATAAAAACCAGCACCACAACAGATCAGTCAGCCTTTACAATATGGGTCTAGATTCAATTTTGGGCATGTGAATAGCAAGTTTTCTCACCATCTACCATAGAGGCTGTGCTTCTGGCCCCATATCAAATGTGCTTGAGGTTGTTTCTGCATTCTCTGTTCTCTTCCATTGATCCTGTGTCTGATTTGTGCTGGTACAGTGCTGTTTTAATCACTGTTTTTTTTTTTTTTTTTGAGACAGGGTCTTGCTTTGTAGTTCGGGCTGGCTCTGAACTCACTAGGTAGCCCAGGCAAGCCTCAAACTCAGCAATCCTCCTGTCTCTGCCTCCTGAGTGCTGGGATTACAGGCGTGAGCCACCACGCCCAGCACTGTGGTATGTGGTATTGATTGCTGGTGGGCGTGAATCTCCACACCCAGCATTGTATGTGGTTTCTGGGTATCGAACTCAGGACCTTGCGCTTGCGAGGCAGGCGCCGGAACCACTGAGCTAATCCTCCAGCCCTATCACTGTTGCTTTTTATTTTTTATTTTTAAAATTGAATTCTTTTTTGGTACATTTTATGTACAGCTCACAACCACGCACAACACTGGGGAATTTGTACCAGTGCATGACACAAGTTAATTCTCATTTTTACCCACCTCCCTACCCACCCACCCCATGTCACTTTTTATATTTGAGACAGGGTCTCACTATATTTAGGCTGGGCTTGAATTCAGTGTGTAGCCTAGGCTGACCTTGAGCTGGTAGTGATCCTCTTGCCTCAGCCTCCTAAGTGCAGGGATTATAAGTAGGTGGTACTATGCCAGGGTCCAGTGCATTTTTTTTTTTTTTGAGACAGAATCTCACTTTGTAGTTCAGGCTGGCCCTGAGCTCACTATGTAGCCCAGGCAAGCCTCGAACTCAGCAATCCTCCTGCCTCTGCCTCCCGAGTGCTGGGATTACAGGTTTGAGCCACCAAACCTGGCATTTGTGGTATGTGGTATTGATTGCTGGTGGGTATGAGTCACCATGTTGTATGTGGTTACCAGGGATCAAACCAGGGACCTGGCACTGCTAGGCAGGCGCAGGAGCCACTGAGCTAAATCTCCAGCCCTCCAGTGCATTTTTTTAATTTTTCATTTTGAGATAGGTTCTTGGTAGGTAACTAAGGTGCTGAGCCTGCGTTTAGATTTGTGATTTTCCTGTCTCAGCCTCCTTGAGTGATGAGATTTACAGACAAGTGCCATTGTACCCACATCTATTTTTGTCTCTTGTCTGGGTTAAGCCAAATAAAAAATGAAATGAGAGGCAGGGGCTGGGGATATAGTTGAGTGGTAGAGTGCTTACATACGTAGGGTTGGAACAGTGGATAAGTGTGTTCCAAGTAAGGAAGAGTATTTTGAGGGGGAATAATGGTAATGTGTCTTACTGTAATAGATTTTGAAAAATTTAAACATGTACCTTAATTTTATTTAATTATTGATTTATTAGTTTACTTTTCCTTTTGAGACAGGGTCTTGCTATACAGTTCAGCCTGGCCTCAAACTCACAGCATCCTCTGGCCTCAGCCTCCTGAATGCTGGGACTACAGGCATATACCACCACACCTGGCTATTTATCTTAATTTTAGATTACATAGTGCAGCCATCCTAATAGATCTAAATGCTACCTTCTTGTGAGTTTGATTTAGATTTTCCTAATGTCTTGATTTGAGCATTTTTATGTGCTTATTGGCTGCTGTATATCTTTTTTGGAGACGTATCCATAGAAATCATTTGACGTTTAAAAATTAGATTAGTTGCCATTTTATTGCCATTTATTTGATGGTACTAAGAATTGAACACAGGATCCCCACACTGAGCTGCTCTTCTCCTATTGTGAACTTTTTTTTTTTTTTTTTTGAGACAGGCCCTTGTGAATTTGCTAAGCTGCCAGGCTGGGTTTAAACTTGCTATCCTTCTGCTTTAATCTCCTAAAATACTGACTGGGATTACAATGTGCCTCACCACACCGAGCTAAAATTTATTTTGGGGTGTGGTCTCTCAAGCAGGTACCACACTTCTATAGATTATAAATTATAGTATGGATTATTTTGAAGAGGCAGAAACATCTTCCCAATCTTGAGCATTTTTATTGTTGAATAGGTTGTATTTCTCCATTAATGGTATGTAGTTTTGTTTTTTTTTGTAACAGGGATTGAGCTCAGGACTTTGTGCTTGTAACACAGGTGCTTACAAGCCACCAAGCTAAATCTCTGGTCCTAGTTCTGTTTTTTGATAATGCTTGGTGATTTTCTCCCTAAAAAATGGTGAAACTGTGAATATTAGATTATTAATACTATTTGAGATGCTAGGACCCACGATCTTCACACTTAGTGGCATCTCTAACCCTTTAATTTTTAAAAATCTTGACCCAGCTATTGATTGCTCTTTTGGGTATCTTCCCAGAAGAGTTAAAAACATCGGGCTGGAGATTTAGCTCAGTGGTTCTGCCGCCTGCCTAGCAAGTGCAAAGTCCCTGGTTCAATCCCGGTAACCACATATAATGATATGATATTGGGCGTGGTGGCTCACGCCTATAATCTTAGCACTCAGGAGGCAGAGGCAGGAGGATTGCTGAGTTTGAGGCTTGCCTGGGCTACATAGTGAGCTCAGGGCCAGCCTGAACTACAAAGCAAGACCCTGTCTCAAAAAAAAAAAAAAAGTTAAAAACATCATACCAGGGCCAGAGGGTTAACTCAGTGGTTCCAGTGCCTGCCCCGCAAGCGCAAGGTCCTGAGTTCTTCCCTGGTAACCACATACAATGCTGGGCGTGGAGACTCATGCCCACCAGCAATCAATACCACATACCACAGTGCCAGGCTTGGTGGCTCACTCCTGTAATCCCAGCACTCGGGAGGCAGAGACAGGAGGATTGCTGAGTTCAAGGCTTGCCTAGGCTACATAGTGAGCTCAGAGCCAGCCTGAACTACAAAGCAAGACCCTGTCTCAAAAAAAAAAAAATCATACCACAATGAAGTATGTATGCCTAGGTAGGCCCAAGTTTATAGCAGCACAGTTCATCATGGCTAAATCTTGGAAACAGCCTACATGCCTATCGACAGATTAGTGGATAAAGAAAATGTATTTAGGGGCAGGAGGGTTAGCTCAGTGGTTCCGGCGCCTGCCTCACAAGCGCAAGGACCTGAGTTCGATCCCCGGTAACCACATATAATGCTGGGCGTGGAGACACGCCCACCAACGATCAACACCGCATACCACAATGCCGGACGTGGTGGCTCATGCCTGTCATCCCAGCACTCGGGAGGCAGAGACAGGAGGATTGCTGAGTTCGCGGCGGCTTGCCTGGGCACCATAGTGAGCTCAGGGCCAGCCTGAACTACAAAGCGAGACCCTGTCTCCAAAAAGCAAAAAAAAAAAAAAAAAAAAAAAAAAAAGAATT